>CP126895.1:113868345-114090845 GCA_030440675.1 Furcifer pardalis | reverse complement strand
TGTTTTTTAATTGTTGCTGAGCAGCCAATGAGGTGTTTGCTAGACTGTGTACACAGCCCAGTGTATCAATTGGGGCGGTATATAAATCTACTGTAAATAAATAAATAAATGAAATTACATACCAGTGTAAGTGAAGATGTCTTGTACAAGGTGAGCCTATAACAATCATGGCAAACCTTGGCATTCCAGGTGTTCATGGACTGCAATTACCAGAAGCCCAAGTCAGCACTCCCAAACATTTTTGTTTCCTGGTTTCTCGGTCTTGGGCCACCAGATGTTCTTGGACTTCAGTTCCCAGAAGCCCTGATCAGCAGGTGTCCTGACTTGGGCTTCTGGTAGTTGAAGTCTAAGAACATCTGGATGACCATGGTTGAGAAATCCACTATCAAGAGTTCTCAAAAAATCTCAGGCAGAATTCTCCCCCCATCACCTTCTACCTGATCATTTTAATTACAAACTCCTCAGATTGAAACAGCAGATCCATATAGAGCAGGTGTGATCTGTGAGTGTCCAGGTTCTCCTTGTTGTGCTGCCTATAAAAGCCTACACACAATGGGGAATCATACTCTTGATCTCTGGCTCGGTAACTCGCTCAGCTATCTAGCTAGTTTACTTATGACTGTTTTTTAATACAGCACCAAGACTGTAAATGAATACTCAATTAGGCTTTAAGACTTTGTGCAATACTGTCGTTGACAAGCCACTGTAGTACAGTTCAGTCTTTGTGGAAAGCAATAGGAGGAGCAGTGTAGATTCAAGGTGCTGGTTATTACCTATTAAGTTCTAGGACCTCAATACTTGTTGTAACATCTCTCCTACAAAATAGCTACCCATCAATCTGCGCTTAGCAGCCCTTACTGTTAAAAACAGTAACACCGAGGGATGCCAAAAGAGTTATTATCAGAAATTGGGGCACACAACCTCCTCGAAGTTCGTGGATAAAGTCAGGCAAAACCTGTGTGGCAACATCGCCAGCTAATCTTTCTAACACCAGATTGAACCAAAGGAACTGAAGAATGAATCCACCAAAAGGTTTTTCCAAGACAAACATTAACCATGCTCTCAATAAATATTAAGGGACTTCTATTGGGCAGCAATAGAAATCATATAATAAGAGTATATAATAAGAGTATCCTACTGGCGGATATGTGCAGTAAATATAAATGTTACATATTTCTGGTCCAGGAAACACATCAGGGGACAGCAAGGTATAGAACCAAAGTGGCTGGAATGGAACTAGTGGATTGAGAGACCGCGTGACCAGTATGGGAGTGCAATTTTTGTTAGACCTAGCCTCAGCATAATATCAGCTGCACTGATGGAAACAAACAACATTGAAATTCTCACCATCCGAACCTCACAATTCTCCATTGCCTCTGTTTATAAGCTGCCAGAAGCAAATTTTAGTTTTAATGAACTGGACTATTTTACATAACCAGAAACTGGGGGGGTTTCAGTTGTGGCTCCACGCCCCTGGAATAAGCTTCTAGTAGAGGTTTTGCAGGTTTCTCTCCCTCCTACTTTCTAAGATGTTGGTTAAAACAGAATTGTTTGAGTGTGTGTATTCTAATGTCCAACTGTGATTTAATTTTTTATTTAAATATTTTTTGTTGATTTTATTATCTACATTCTTATTGATTGATTTGATTTATGCCTCACCCATTTGGTGTAAACACCATTCTGGAAGGCTCACAACAATATACTATATAACAAGAAACATAAAATCAATGTACAGTACTGCATTAATTTTTTGTGGTTTTATTTTGTTAACTGCCCAAACAATACATGCACTATGGGGCAGTATATAAGATTATGATCAGAGACTTCTTCTATGTGGTGGAGTGTAACACTCTACCCATTGTGTTTTGCAGTCTTCAATTGATTTGAAGTTGAGGCTTACATTCATGCAAAAATGTACTAGCTCTGCAAAACTTCCACTGCTTGTGCAATGAAGGAAAATTGAGCAGTAAGACTCTGAACTTTAATTCCAGTGTTGCATATACTCCAATGTAGCCTGACAACCATGGGTTGTGGATTCATTACCCATTGGCAATAACAATTGTTGCATTTAGGGTACAGGAAAGGAAAGTGTTGGATAAGTGGAAAGGGCATACAGGATTCATTTATCTGAAGCTCTTCAATCTTGCAGGAGAGAGAGTAATTCTGGCATGAGCTGCCCTTTCATTCTACATAGTACACAAGGAGCATTTAGTATTTTCTGCCTAGAATCAGCAGAAAGTTGGTACTTGGTGCCACATCATCCAGTAGTACTGAAACATAGCAGCCCAATTCTTGAATTGTTGCCATATTATGTGACTTCTGACCATTGGCAATTCAGGAATTTATAACTCTTGCCTGCTTGACAGTGTTATTGTTCTGGTGGTCCTGTGCCAAAATGCCATTTTGCTGGCAGAAGGAGAACACTACATACAGGCAATTAAATTTTCTGGAGGGACTTTGGATTTTGACAAAATAACCTAGAATCTGTTCTTTAAAGTAGAGAACAGGTGTCTGCTATAGGATGCAGAGTCTGTCCTTGGCCTTGGCACATTATTTAGAATTTGTGGGAGTAGGAAATCTAAGGGTTCATTTCCACATTTTAGAACAATTTACAAAATATATGTAGATATGCTGTATCTATTTCTAGTATTGAAATGGACTTTGGTGGCTAATGCTGTTAATAAATTGCTATAGTCACACAAAAAGCTGGCAGAAGTAAAAAAAAATTGATTTTGAATTCTTATTCTGCCATATCCTAATCCAAATATTGGTGATCATATTTTTACTTGATCATGCAAGCACATTCCCCCCTTAAAATACACCAGAAAGATGGAGTGCGACTTACGCTCCAGCAAATACAATAAATTCCTGTAAAAGATTCCTGGAGATTGATCAGTGATTAATAATAATAGCTTTATGAACCTATAGTGGAATGGGAACAATACATCTTTTCTAGTACTGTACAGTGGTACCTCATACAACAATTTTAATCCGTTCCATGGGGCTCATTGTTGTACGAAACAATTGCTATATGATGCATGCATCATATAGCGATTTCCCCCATGGGATGCATCATACAAAGATTTTTTTTCCCTAAGTGTTTTTCCCATTGAAAAATTATTGTACGATTGTTTCCATAAGGAAAATTGTTATGCGGGACACATTCCCCCCTCCCCATCTAATTGTTATATGATTTCGTTGCTATATGGGGGATTGTTCTATATGCAGAAGCAACTGATGGAAACAGAATTCAAGGCTGAATGGATGCTTCATCTGGTCTCAGTAAGGTTATTTTCTTTTTGTCAGTGATTCTTTTTGGTGCTAGATATTTTTATCAGCAGGATGGCAAGAGTTTCCCCCAGTGCATCTTGCATTCAACAGTCCATAATAAAAAGGGTGAAGCAGGAAATGGAATGGAATGTGTGTGACTGATACAGTAGAAGAGTCGTGAATGGTTAAAAAAAATGATTACTCCTGCTGGCCTCAGTCCAGTTTAATACTGAGCTCATACCCTGCAGTTTAATACTGAGCTCATACCCTGCTGAGTGGATACTTCTCCTTGTTTTTCATTCAGTGTGAAGGGAGAAATGTTTAAAGTATTTCTCAGTAACAGCCTTGAGTCTCTTGAACAGTGCAAAATCTTGATCATGTACCAAGAATGCCACTCAAAATAATTCCTTTAAAAAAGGAATAGGATGCCAGCTATTAAGGACTCCAGCAGTGGATAAGTCTAATATGCAGTTCACTGTCAAAAATTCAGCACTGGGAGAGTGTTATTTGTTCTAGGAAAGAAACTGGACATGTTTGTCTATCAACTGAGTGAACATTTCAGGTTTCATGATTTCCCCCATTTCCCAACTTGCCAGTGATATTTTATGATATGATATTTTTTAAAAAAGTCTATCATCTCGCTTTCTATTATTTTGTTAATTGTTATTGTTTTTATTTGTTCTTGTTTCTGCATCATTACCCATCATTAAGATAAGCCTTGAAGATCAGAACAAAGGTTTATCTTGGAGGACGTTAGACTCCTCCAGATTGGTGATTTCCTACCATTTCAGCATCATACCTATACAGAATTGTGCTGCATTATTTAGAAATTTTTTCAATTAAAGAAGATGGAAACAGATGAAAGGTTTATCTGTCATCCATTTTAATGTCTCAACTCAAAATATAAATCACAGGGCTGTCCTCTTGTATAGCACTGACCCCAGATCCTTTTGGATATGTACTAAAGGTCCACATGGGCTAGAAAATATGCCAGAAAAAGAATGCAGCAGTTTAAAAAGAGAGAGATGGAGCATTCTATGTAACTTGGAAGGAACATCAAGAGCCCCAACTACTGAACTATATGCCCTCTCTGGACATGCTCTGTCTGAAGTATTTGCATGGTGTGGTATTCGTCTTGTGCTGTATCCAATTCCAGATATTGGCGATCATCATGGCAATCAGCCATGAAGATTGTACCGAAAATATAGTGTCGTGGCCTTTCATCTGCCTTTTGCACCACAGCATGACACACATTGTACCACTGATCCAGCTCCATGAGTCACTTTATGGCCCTGAGGCCTTTTGATACGCAAAGTCCTCCTCAGCCCCAGGTCAGTATTGATGAAGCTGCTGCCCCCATCAAGATAGTTTCAAGTGGGATTTAATCCACTTGGAGACCATCACCCTTCACTGTGGACTTTGCCAAGGCTGCTAGTTCTCAGGGTTATCAGGTTAGTTAACCGCTGTCTGACATTCGGCATTGAGTTGCTGGCAGTATGGCCTACATTGTTACCATAGCAGGATAACCTGGCCAGACTCAAATGGTGTGGCATGCAGATTTAAAATTAAGCCACTTGAATTCAGTTTTCACCTTCAATACCAAGTATGCCTGAAGAAAAGTGATGACTTGCCAGCCAAATCAAATTCATTCAACCTGTCTTTGTGGCTCTGAGGTATGTTTCATTATCTGGAGCAAGTAAATGACATGTTCTCTTTGCTCTAGTATGCGAACACAGGAAGGAAAGGGAGAGCTGAGGGGTAGAGATGATGTAGCCTAAAAATAGTGCTGACTTGTCACCAGTTTACACTTTGTACAGTATGAACAATCATGTGGAAGTTGATGAAATAGTGTCATTAGGGAACGGTTTGGCCAGGGAGCTACTTTATTATAAATTCTTCCTTCAACATACCATTTGTTGCTAGAATAAAAATGTACCTTCTACCAGAATACTGTAATTTGTAAAAACAAATTCCCATATACGGATATTTGTTGCAAAAAAGTTAACATGTATACATTATAACTGTATTAATTTCAACCGTATGTGGAATTTAAGTACTGTACAGTACATTTAATTTATCAACTAGCAGGCTCTATGAATGGTTTTAAGTAACAAACCAGTCCAAATGACAGTGGGAATCCTGATTTTATTGTTACAAGAGAATGCTTGCATGACCATACAGGTTTGTAGGGACAGGAGTGGCCAGCTTTTGCAAATTGGGTGTTTTTAATAGCAGCAGCATGTGGGAGGAGGTTACTGGGGAGGAAATCCCACGAAGGACTAGGTTGGAAATTCTATTTTAAATGCATTGGGGAGTGAAGAAGGAAATCCTCCCCAGGCCATGTGTTTTACTTAAGCAGTCAGCCCCATCCTGCTCCTGTAGTAAATTGACGAACAAAGATATAGCTACAAACTATTTTTGAAGTATAACTTGCAGTGTGGCTCTGAGATAAAACCATAGATGTGTTTAGATAACTCCCAGGAAAGAAGCCCTTGCCCCATCCCCAATCTTTCCTGTTCTTCCTTCCTTCTTGTGTTGGCTCAAGGACATGCAGAGGCTTGTGGATGTTTGGGGGAAATGTTCAAACACAGTTGCACTCTTGAACATGCAGCAAGGTTAAGATTTTGCTACTATACCACTCTGATCAAACCTATTCATCTGTGATTTTGGGAAGTTAAACTGAATCAGGCCTGGTTAATCGCAGGGCATACTGTTTAATGGCATGTCTGATGTCTGGCCAGACATACCACTACGGTAATGGAGTCAAGTGTACAGCCAGTAACTCAATGCCGAGTGTTGAGCGGTGGTAAGTAACCTGACGCCCTAAAGGGGCCAATGGATACAGGCAGATGAGCCCCTTTAGGTGAGGCTTTAGATGGCCCCCTCAGTGGAGAAAATGCCACTGGAAACTATCATATTGGGCCTAACAGAAAAATGAATGGAGGAGGAACCACTTCACTATTCTGATTCCCAATGGTCATGGATGTGGAAGAGGCCATGCCAGAGATGGACTGGCTTTGAAGGTGCACCTTATCAATATTCTCAGTCTTTGTTGTTAAATCCTGCTTCATACATGCCACTGGAGATGGCTCCATGATCACAGTGTGTGGGTCACTTCATGGAAAGCTGGGGTCCACCTTAAACAAATTCACACCAATGGCATTTTTCCTATAATGATTTCCAGGAAAATTATATACTTAGGTACAAGTAGCAGCTGCCAACACCGACTGTTTAATAATAAGCCAATTTGTGGTTGTTATTGGATTGCATTCTGGGGCCTTAAAATTCACTAGTGAGTGTTCATTGTATAGCAGTGTGAATAATTGAAATTGTGAGCTGTTAACAGAACATCGTCTAATTCAGGCAATCCAGCCGTGAGAAAGCAGAGGACATAATATTTGTAAGAACATTAATGTTGAGTATCAGTTACTTCATTTTACTTGTTTCATTTCTGTTCTGATTTTCTCCCATTTCAATGAACCTGAAATATATTTCCAGGTTTCTAGTTAGACACACACGTATAATACTTGACTGTCCAGTAGTACTGTATCTTGTGAATGAAGTATACTGCAGATGTTACTTTTTTTTTTGCATCAATATCAGTTTCCTTATAGGAAGCAGATGTAGCTGTATGAGCATTTTTAGCATATTTACATTATGAAGTTTTATTTTTTAGCTTATGTGGAGTTTTAGTAATACAGTACTGTACTGTATATCTTTTAACAGCTGGGTGGGACTGTAAATGTTTTAAATAATAAGCCAGTTACAGTATTTAAATGACAGGTATGGACAAGTGCTTCTTAGTAGTTCGCACTAGTAAACCATATTTCAAGGCCTACTGTTTGGTTAAATAAGTCAAAGGAGAAAATGTAATGAAAATTGAGTGTAAACCTGGCTGGGACTACCTGGTCAAATACTGCAGGATTTTCTGTTGGTGTGAAATGGACAAGTTCACCTTTTAAAAAACTGATTACACAACACAAAGGCCAATTTGAACCTGTCTCATCTGTTTGTTCCTAATATGGAGGTTTTTGTGCTGCTACTTTTTTTAAAAAAGCAAGAGTTATTTGAATAGACTTTCCCCCATGTGATCAGTTGTTTCCTTCTCCTAAGGGCATGGGGCATGACTGTAGTCAGTGATGGCCAGCCTTAGCACTCCAGGTGTTTTTGGACTTCAATTCCCAGAAGCCCTGATCAGCAGGAGTGCTGGCTTGGGCTTCTGGTAACTGAAGTCCAAAAACACCTGGAGTGCCAAGGTTGGCCATCACTGCTTGTGGGTAGTATCATGGTGATGCACTAAGGTGAGTGTGAAGTAATGAACAGTTAAAGCACACATACCTACAATTGATGATCACCAATATTTGGAATCAGATACAGCTCAAGCAGAAAGAAGAAATACCAAGTTGCATTTTAGAATATACCTGTATTGCTTGGGCAAATAAGTATTTCCCAGTGATTTCTTTTTAATTTGGAAGTGTCTGGCAAAACATGGATAAAGGGAGTCCTCACCCCCTTTAAGACCATATATAGACAAAATGCAATTTTCCTGATGTTTTCTGGACTGCAGCTTCCAGCGTTTCTCCCTTTTGGCTGTGTCAGCCAAGGCTGTTAGGGTTTCTAGGCCAACAGCATCTGAAAGATTGTACTGTATTTTGCTTACTCCTGACTCAAACAAAGCCTCCTTGGGAAATGTAATTCAACCTATGGATACATTTAACATGATTCTGTTGTCACCAAATAATTTCAGGATGCCTTTTTCATTCTCCCACTTAACCTCTGGTATTTAAACAGAGAAGAAATGCCTGCTACTAGATTCTGTGTGCTTAACTGAACCTAAAATGTTTATTAGACAAAAAACCCAAAATAAAAACAATAAAGAAGTGACAAAAACATTATGGGACCTTTTAAGACTACTACAGTTTAATGTGAGCTTTGATGAATCACATCCTCTAATTGGGTTTTTGTTCAGTATTTTTCTGATACATTTGCACAGACATCTTCAAAGCCTAAAAATCGTTTTTGTCATGATGGGCAGGGGGTGCTTTGTTGGTCACTTAAAATTTGTATTAGATTTGGAGGACTTCTTTAAGATTGTGGTTAATGTCTGTTTAAACCAGGAGTTCTCCTTTGTGTAGTCTGTGAATCCCCACTTTTGGGGTTCTGCGCTTGCGCGGAGCTGTGACCGGAGCTTTCAAGCTGATTTGACAAAAGTTTGAATGTTAGGGCCACCCACTGTACTGCCCACCCTTAGGTGCCATTTCACGCACTTTCTTTAGTTCTCTTCTTTCCACTGTAGCAGCAGGAGACAGTTGAGAGTTCTCTGTTAGTTTTTGTGGTATTTTTCTTCAGAAAGCAACCTTTTTCTCTCAAATTTTTCCTAGTGATCTTGCCATCTGAGCAGGATTACCTCCACCGGGGCTGCTCTCCTCATGGGGAGCAATTTTTGGAATTTTTTTTATCTCATGGTTGCTTCTTCTTCACAGAGGGAGCAGCTATCGTCAATTTTCCAGGCACTCTTCCCTTGCGGGTCAGGCGCCTTTACTCCCCAATTTTTCAGATGGTTTCGGCTTTTTTTCGCAAAGGGGCCAGCACCATAGCCAGTTGTTCGTCTGCTGCGGACATTTGGTTTCTAATTTTTGGCTTCGATTTTGATGGCCTTAGCTGCCTTCAAGCATTGCGTTGACAGCAGCAAAAAGGTCCCTTCTTCAGACGGTCACAAGTGTCTGCTGTGCCTTGGCGAAGCTCACCAGACCCAGTCCTGCATGCACTGTAAAAAATCCACCCATATTGCTGTGCAGAACAGGAATAATCATCTTCAGGCGCACCTTATGGAGATGGTGTTGGCTCCTTCTTCACCCCAGTCTCAGTCTCCCGCCGAAACTGTTACAGCCAAGATGGTGTCAGGAGATGAAGGGGGCTCCAAGATAGCGGAGCACAGGAAGAAGGACAAGAATGGGGAGATGAAGTCAAAGAAAGCAGGTCACCATTCTCTCCCTTACACTCCTCATCCTCCATGCTCTCCACATCTGTCGGCCTCATTCTCCCCTTCATCTGCAATTCTTCCTCACTAGGTGTCCACAGAGTCATCTGTTGGTGAGGAGCTCTCCTCTTCAGTATCTCCAGCTAAGACGATCTGCACTACCGGCTCCTTGTCTCCTCTGCAGCATTTGCCATCACCATGCCGCCTAGCGGACGGTCCTTGCTTTGCCGGGTCTCAATTTCTCCACCATCTCGTGGGATTCCGGCTACTGTTTCACAGTCCATTTCGCCTCCTTGCGCCAATGTCTTAGCCTCATCGGCAGCTCCACAGCCTCTCCAACTGGATGGAGACTGTGGTACGGTCTCTGGGAAACCAACAGGCAGCTGCCGCTGCACATCAGCCTGGTGCTCCTGTCTCCATCCCTGTTCAACGCTCGCAGGAGTTGGACGACACTGTGCCTCCCGGCCAGGACTTGGCCGTTGCTCCGCCACCTTCCAGGGCATCGAGCGTTCGTTGCATCAACCCGCCCACGCCGGACTGGTGCGGCTCTGACGTTGAAGCCAGGATCGCTCCACCATCTTCGGATTAGTCTGATTCCTCTTCAGAGGAGGAAAATGAGGAGGTCAAGGCGGACATGACATCCAATACTCATATCGGAGGTGCTGATCCGCCTTGTGGAGACGACCAGAAGTCGTTCATAGCCATGCTGACCCGCCTTGGCACAGCGTTGAGTCTCCAGGCCGACCATCCTCCATTGCCTGCCAAGGATCAGGTCACCACACAATTAGACAGGAAAGCCATCTGACCTGTCCACATTGCCATGCTGCCTTCACTGCTAAGCTCTGCAAAGCAGTTTGGAAGAAGCCCGTTTCATCCCACATGATTTCGACGAGGGTCGATGGGTTCTACCGTGTGCTGGGCGTCGACGTGGAGTTCCTGCTGGCCTGTCCTCTGCTGAACTCCATGGTCGTCTGTTCTTCCCAGAGCAAGATGGCAGCCAGCGGGTTCCCTCTTCCATCTTCTCCGGAGGGTAAGAAGTTGGATGCTCGGGTAAAAATTGTACGCCACTGCTTCGTTGTCCCTTCAGTCCGCCAATTACTCAATGGCCATGGGAGTGTACAATTCCCACCTGTGGGAACAGGTCAAGGGTTGCACCGTAAAGTTGCCTGCCGACCTCCATGTGGAATTCAACTCACTCTGCGACTATGTGGCTGAGCAGCAAATGAGAACAGCACGCTACATCAATGACTCTGTGGCTAAGGACATGTCTACGTCCATTCTGCTCCGGAGACATTCCTGGCTTTGCTCGACTGAGCTGGAGGAGCCAACAAAAAAGCTAATCGAGGACTTGCCTTTTGATGGAGACGGTCTGTTTGCCCAGGACACTGACAAGGTTTTGAACGAACTGAGGCAAACGAAGACCATGGCAAAGTTATTCAGTTTGGCGTCCTCCGTCCCTTCCACCTCCAAAACGAGGTTCCAGCCTTTCTCCACTCAGTACCAGCCACCACCAAAGCAGCAGCCTGACGTGCAGTGCTCCTCTTTCTATCAACCGCACTGTCAACACAATCGACCGCACTATCAGCCTTCCCAGCAACAAGGCAAGTGCTTGGAGAGGAAGTCTAAGCAGCTAGTTTGACTTCTTTCCGACAGAGGCTCTCTCTTCTCTTCTTCCTTATGTTCACCTCCGGAATTTTCTCAGCGTGTGAATGGATGTCACGCTCCCTCAGACAGTTGAGGGGGCCGGACTGATGGTCCTCCCGCTGTAAACACTGTTGTAAAATGCGTCCAGATCTGTCATAAACACATTTACGGCAGCCCCATTTACAGCTGTGGCAGTGGCAGGAGCAAGGGCAGCGGGCCAGATGATTTGGCACTGTGGGCTGAAGGTTGCCTACCCCTGGTCTAAACGTTTAAATCAGGAATGGGAAATGGGATCCCTGCCTACCATTTGTGTGGTTCCTAAATATTTATCAACAGCAAAAATTAGCAGTACTGAGCCCTATCGACTTTCCATAATGCCACATAACCCTTTCAGTGCCCATGAATATAGAAAGCACAGGGGTTGTTGCTTGACAAACATGTATCTAGGAATTGATTTTATTCTTTTAAAAAGTCCCTACACATCTCATCCTTTAATTGGGGGGGGGGGGAGGTGTGCCTTCTTTTTGTTTAAGAGGAAATTGTTTTGTTTTTGTGTGAAGGATAACCTAGTTTAGACCCAACTGCCTTTTCTATGTCAGTCCACAGAAACATAAGAGTATCCAATTGGAAAATGAAGGGTTTTTTAAAAAAAGATAGAGAGAGAGCTTATCAGTTTGGACTAAGTTCAGATGTTTTTCACTGAGGATTATTCTACTGCTTCATGAGCTAATTTTAACCCATCTGACATTTGTTGAGTCATTACTAATCTTCCTTCTGGTTTGGTTTTTTCCTTGTAGGGAACACCATTAGTAACCTGATTTTCATTCTACCTCCAATCTATGGTGCCATTCAGAGTTACAGAGATGGCCTTGAAACACGCTATATCATTGCTTACTTGTGTGTTGCAGGTAAGTGATTTCTGTGGGACGTGTGATAGATATTTTAATTGGCTGTTTAACTTTACAAACACTGAGGCTGTATGATGAAGGTAAACCAAGTTGTATTTGTTGTAATTTAGTGGATTTTCGGTGACTAAAATAGCTTGCTATTGGCTATCTGTAAAAACAATATATTTGTACACATGTCAGATGTGTTCCAATGCAAAATTCCTGTATCCAGGGATGGAAGTTTCAGATGTCCTTGGCTATAAGTTGCATAATTGTCTATTCTGGGAGTCCTGCTTGGCTTAAATACATCTTATAGACCAGGGGTTCCCAACTTTTTTTGTGCTGAGGGTCAGACCACGCCCCCTGGACAGCTGAGCAGACTGGTTTATGACAGCTGAGCAGACTGGTTTATGACAGCTGCAGGTGCATTTATAGCAGCATTTATAGCAAGCACGTGTGTGTTTATGCATGCGCAGGTGCGTTTTACGATTGTCTTAAATGTGTCCACTTCTGATAGCGGCAAGGGGCAGCGGTGGGCCACAAGAAATGGTGCCACGGCCCAGGGGCAGCCTGCAGGCTGTAGGTTGGCCACCCCTGTTATAGATACCTTAAATGTGCATCACTTGGAGGAAAGTGATGGGGAAACTGGAAGGCTTTGAGGCTTAACCAGGCCTCGCTGCATCCACTGTTCCTGTTGTGGTGCTATGTTGGAAAGGAAACCAGCCATGAATCACTGATCTTGGAAGTTCCTTGCTCAAAATGTGAGTGTACTGTATTTACAAAAATAAAACCAAATGAAAGCATTGTGGCATTTTAAATACTGGCAGCATGTGAGTGTTTGTGGATTGCAGTAAAAAATCACAGATTTTATAATTCATTAAAGCACACACTGAAATAAACTTACACTAGTACATTGGATAACGATGAGACTTGGTTCCACAAATCTCGTCGTTATCCGGTTTTTAACGTCGTGCGATGCATTGATTGCACAACATTTTAAAAAGCCCTGTTTCCCTGGAGGCTGCAGCAAACCAGAACGTCGGGATTTGAATCCTGACGTTTTGGCTTGCTGCAGCCTCCAGGGAGGTGGGGGACCTTTGGAAACAGCTTGTCCTTTTTTTACCCATTTTGGGTTCTCTGATCTCCCTGCCTGCTCCAGGGAGATCAGAGGACCCAATCTACAGCTGCAGGGTGGCTGGGGAAGCTGACGGGGACTCCCTGTCAACTTCCCTAGCCACCCGTTCATGCCTCCGCAGGTATGGGGTGGCTGGGGAAGCCGACAGGGAAGCCCCCCGTCAGCTTTCCAGCCATCCCACCCCTGCCTCTGCAGCTGCAGGGTGGCTGGGAAGCTGAACGGAGAACCCTGTTCAGCTTTCCTGCCACCCTGCTGCTACAAAACGACTGCATCGGATAACACTAACAGATCGTTATCTGATGCAAAATTTATTTGGAAAATTTGCATCGTTATCCGATTTTAGCGTTATCCGATGCAGTCGTTATCCGAGGTATTACTGTATTTGCCTTTAAAGTACCACAATGCTTTCAGTTTTTATGTTTATTTATATGTGCTGAAACAGACTCTGAAAGATGCTTTCTAGAGTTAATGTAAGTATAAAGTGGGAAACTCGTACACTGCCAGTATTTAAAAAGCCTCAATGCATTTGTTTGTTTTTAAGGTATCTATAACAGGGGTGGCCAACCAGAATTGTGATAGACTCAGAGTGTCCCCTTCAGACTGAGTATGTTACACTAGGTCCATGAGAGCGAACCGTGGCACTCCAGATGTTCCTGGACTTCACTTCCCAGAAGCCCAAGCCCCCGTGAATCTACATGAATGGGTTTACTGCAATTCATCTGGCCCTTGCTGCCCTCGTCGCTCCTGGAAGTGGAAGTAAAACGCACCCATGTGTACCAGATGACTCTCAGTAAACCCATTCGTGTGGATTCACTGGGTTTGGGCTTCTGCGAATTGCAGTCCAAGAACATCTGGAGTGCCAAGGTTTGCCATCACAGCACTAGGTAAAGATCATGCTTGATTGAAAGCCAGTCGTATCCGACTCTAGGGTTCAGTGCTCATTTCTGTTTATAGCCAAAGAACCAGCACTGTCTGCATTTGCAGATGTTTTCATGGACATGTGGCAGGCATAACTAGATGCCGGAGTGTGTGGAACACTGTTTACCTTCCCACCAAAGTGGTACCTCTTTATCTACTTGCAATTCCTTGCTTTTGACCTGCTAGGTTGCCAGGAATTGGGACAGAGACAGAAACTCACTCCATCATGCAGTACTCAAGTCTTGAACTGCTGTCCTGTTGACCTTCCAGTCGTCAAGTTCAGCATCTTAACCATTAAGTCACTGCAGTCCTTTATGTTACACTAAGAGATTGTAAAAGATATATTATGGGTGGTAGGGGAATGGGTTTAGTTTTTTTTCTTTGTAAGATATCTTCTTCCCTTAATACTTGCATTCTTGAATTTCAGCTGTGGGTTTGGGCTCGTGGTGCTTTCACATGACCCTAAAGTATGAAATGCAGGTTAGTAGTTTTGGATATGCACAACTTTTCATGGCTGTCCTTTATTTTGAGTATTTTGTTTTGAAGTGTTTCTTGGTGGGAGTTCAGACGTTTGTATGCATGAATCTCAGCAAACGATGTAAAAAAAAGGAACATGTAATAAAAGTACTTAATCTAACAGGCACCAAGGAGTTCTGAAGTTAAAACTGAAGTCTGGACTAAGGTAGAATTTACACAGTAGAAAGAAGGGTTGTGAACACCGTATTGCGGCCAAAAATGAGATGGCTGGACGGTATTGTAGAGACAATGGGCACAGAACTGAGCGAGTTGAGGAGGATTGTGTAGGACAGAAGTGCCTGGCAGACAGTGGTCCATGGGGTCGTAAAGGATCGGAATCGACTGTGCAACTGAACAACAAAAAGACCCACTTTCCCCCCTTAAAATACACTAGAAAAATGGAGTGTATCTTGTACGGTAGATAGTGGGTTATTTTGGTAGTAACAAGGTGTGTCTTATACACCGGCAAATACGGTAAATTATTTGCAGATGTGGATGTTGTACATTTGAAATGGGCCTTGATTTAGGTGTAAGCACACTTCAGTTCTTATATGATGCTGTGACCAAGAAAAATATATATATGAGAAAAAGTGTAGCTCGAATCGCCTCCTACAGTGAATTCAGCAAATTGATTTTGGCAGATCTCTCGGCACTTCAGCACATACATTCACATAGCCTTCTGAAGTGTAGAGAAGAACATGGATATAGCTTTCAGCATTGAAACAGGCATTCTTTGTAATATCTGTGACTCGTGCGTACAGCTCTTCTCTGCTACCGCATAGAATGTTCTGGAGCCTTCTACAGTTGAGTGTATAAGTTTTGATGTGAACCCCTTCAACTGGATTGTGCGTCTCAATGGTTATTCCCTCCAGTTTACCTCAGCTCTCTTTTCTTTGCCCGTGAGACATTCTTCAAAAACATCTAATTTGACTTAGCTGGGCCTTTTGTTTTGTATTCTATATATCTAACCTACTACTCTTGTCTTATTTTCCACTCCAAATTAATTTCCTCCCAACCCCTTTTATTATTTATTTATTTATTTAGATTTATTATCCCGCCCCAATCAGGCAAACCTGACTCTAGGCGGCTTACAGAAAATTCATAAATTAAAGCCTTGAGGTTCAAAATTACTTAAAAGTCAATTAAAAAAGAATTAAACCATAAATTTACAAAAATCTAAAAGATTTAAAAAGGTTAAAAGGTTTTAAAAGATTTAAAAAGTTTAAAAGAGTGAGGGAGGGGTGGCTGTCCCATCAGATCAGCCACCCAACATAGGACCCCATGTTCCCTTTTCTCATACCTCATGGATGATTGTGCCTAGTTGTGCATCACTGGTCCTGCTATTTTAGAAGTGCCATCTTTCAGTCCTTAAATATCACTGACAGACCTATTAAGTATTTCCTTGGTTTGACATGCGGCACAATCCTTGATGGTGCAAGCATTACCTTGCCTGTACACAGAATATCAAGGCCTTCCATTAAATTAGTTTATGATAGTAAGCTAAGAGCTAGGACAAAATATCTGATGGTCCTTTTGTATGTACTGTCAGAGTCTTGAGAATGACGACAGACCCGTCTCATTATAACAACACTCTTAAATCAGGGGTGCCCAAACTTTTTGGGCTGTGGGACAGTCATGTGGTTCCTCCTACCAGAAGTGGAAGTAAAATGTGCCTTGTAATCTGTTTTGCAACAGAATGAGATAGATTTTAGGCTGCCATTTTCTCTGCTTAAACCAGGGGTGCCTATTAGGGTGTGTGCCTGCCCGACACTCTGCTGGATTGCAAGGTGTAGTAATGCAAGGTGTATTTAAATTGGATTTTATACAGTAATACCTCGGATAACGACTGCATCGGATAACACTAAAATCGGATAACGATCTGTTAGCGTTATCCGATACAGTCGTTCTTAGCAGCAGGGTGGCTGGAAAGCTGAACAGGGTTCTCCGGTCAGCTTCCCAGCCACCCTGCAGCTACGGAGGCAGGAGTGGGGTGGCTGGAAAGCTGACGGGGGGCTCCCCCGTCAGCTTCCCCAGCCACCCTGCAGCTGTAGATTGGGTCCTCTGATCTCTCTGGAGCAGGCAGGGGGATCTGAGAGCCCGAAATGGGTTTTAAAAAGTCCATTTTTTAAAACCAATTTTGGGCTCTCTGACTTCCCTGCCTGCTTCAGGGAGATCAGAGGACCCAATCTACAGCTGTTACTGGGCTTCCCCGACATCGGGGAAGCCCAGAAACAGCTTGGATAGGGTCTTCCCACCTCCCTGGACCCGGCAGGGAAGTCAGAGAGCCCGAAATGGGTAAACAAAAGGTCAGGGTTTTTTTTACCAATTTTGGGCTCCCTGACCGCCCCCCCCCCGGCCGGGTCCAGGGAGGTGGGAAGACCCGATCCAAGCTGTTTCCAAAGTTCCCCCACCTCCCTGGAGGCTGCAGCAAGCCAAAACGTCAGGATTTTGAGCAGCAGTTGTCTTCAGAAGGGGTTTCAATACCCCTTCAAGAAGCTCTTCCAAGGCTGACGTCCGGAGCGGTGTTTGAGTGACTGCTTCATTGCTGTCCAACTCTACAGCTACCAGACTACTGTTTGCAGATGTTGTTTTGCTTGCTTCAAAGCCTGATTGCAAAACTCTGCTGCCAGGTATGCAGAAAGGCTTCTGCGCTTACTGACTTGGAGACTGGGTTCTGGCTTTGCCTGGCAGGATGTCTTTGCTGAAAAGTCTTGGGTAAGCCACCAATTGAGAAACTAAAGCTGTGGAATTCTGTGACTTGCTTCTTGCCCACAGCTAACTTGCAACCATTGAACTGAACTGTGTGTATCTGTATATAGTGCTTGTGAATCAAACTAGTGAATGTAACTTAGACCAAAGAGGTTTGTTCCTTTTGCTCGCAACTTGCACTGTAAATACTTCTGCACTTTACTTCTGACTAAACTGGCCTTTACGTTTGTTCTTCACCAAACTGCTGGCCTGTTTGTCTGTCTCTGCACAAGGGACCAAACCTCTGCAGGTGTGTGCCAGACTACAGCCCGCTGTACTCACTCTGCTACCCACTTATACCAACAGTGCCCAAACTACAGCTTGTGGGCTGAATCCGGCCCCAACACCAATTCATATGCCCTGTGCTGCCCTTGTTGCTCCCAGAAGCAGAAATAAAATGTGCCCTTACGTAGTTTGGGCACCTGTGCTCTTAAGTCATCTTGTTATCAGGCATCAAGTCTGTTCTTGCTCCTGAATCTCATTATCTTGTTGCCTTTGATATCATTAAAGTAAATAAATGTCACTCTATAAAAATAGTTTGCACCATAAAACAATGTATTTGACTCAGATTTCCATCATCCTCTGAGCTATTTGTGCTTGCCTTTTGCTACTCCTTTTGGACTCAAGCCTCACGTCCATCATTTGCAAACGTTAACTACAGACTCCCAAGTCGTCCAGTTGTAAAACATGGCCAAATGCAAACTTTTTTGGATGGTGTAGTGTTCATTAGACAGACTAATGAACTCTGTGTTTTCCAGATAGATCTGCTATATCTAATATTTTATTTAGTTACTGCATTTATATCCTCCCCCACCAAAAAAATCAGATATTTTACCACATTCACAGAGACCCAAGTTATTGTTTATCCTGACCAAATTTGGGATTGTCATTCAGCCTCTCATAAAGTTTAATGTTGCCTACCTTTCATTCTAGTCCTACATTGGACATGCAACAGAGCTTCCACACACTCAGTGTTTGGTGTGCATTCTGATTATCCAGAACGAAACCATTCTGTCAAATAAATGACTTTTGGTTTGTTAATATAAATAATTGTGCACAGTCAAATCAATGCTGATCTATGGCAGTCCTTTCTAGGGTTTTCTAAATAGAGAATACACAGAAGCGGTTTACAGTTTCCTCCTTCTGACACATCCCAAATTCACACAGACTGGCTCTTCTCCCTGGAGGCATTGTGGGGAATTGGAATTCCCAACATCTGGCTCCACAGCCGGATACATAAACTACCAAGCTATCCGGTCAACTAAAGTACAGTACAGTACTTTAAAAAACAGCCAACTAGTGTCTTTGCAGTGGTGGTCCATTTAGGTGGCATCAATGATCAAACTACCCATTCCTCAAAATATTCAGACACTTTCAATTATAAAGCCGCTGCATCAACCGCCTTGCAAGGCGTGACACAGTATTGACATCTGTAAAGTGGCCATGTGGCAACAATTTAGCACAATAACGCCTGGATGCAATGTTACATCAAGATGTGGGTTTTACCAGAGCAGTGTTTGTTCTCAGTTCTTTTGTGACACCAAAATAACTTGTTAATCTCCCGCGAGTCAAAGAGACCACAGAAAGAAAGAAAAGAAACTCTTGCTTACCTGCACTTATGGCTACTGAGCTGTTATGCTTCCTTTCGTAGATCTCCCAAAGATGAAAGATATAGCTAAGTGTGGAACTGGGAGAAACAGGTGGGATTTATCATTGACTTGCTTAAGGGATTTGATTAGGCATCTGTCAGAATTTGTTGACTCAGTTTTTAGAAGGCTTCAAAACATTCTACCCTGGCACAGGAAAAGCCGATAAATGTAAGTTTACTCAAAGAACCATCTTACAAATATGTCATCTGTTCTTTCTTGCTCCCAAGAGAGTGGTTTTCATTCTCCTGGGTTTTCTTACCATCTGAACAAATGTTCAGCACTATCTATAATTTTGTTGTTGTTCAATCGCACAGTCGATTCCGACCCTCTGCGACCTCGTGTGTTTTTTACTGTGGCAACATCTGCCAGCTACCCTGATAATTGGACACTGATGGAGGATAAAGAATGGGTCAGGCTTGTTTCATCCAGTTATGTTGGTTAGGCTGAAATCTACACATTATTCTGAAGAATGAGTATAGAAGTCAGCTGCTGTGAGTATGGTACTTGCTAATTATCTAAATAAGAGTATGAGCTCTTGAGTTCTTAGCCTTTTTGAGACCTAAGAGTTTCCATGCTGGGAGATAGTCCTGTCCCAGGCTATCTTTGTCGAACTGTGTGTGATTTTAACCTACTTTGCTTCCACTAAAAATGGAAACCCTATGTCAGCTTTTTAAAATCACTTCTGAATCTTTCATATAAGAAATTGTAAAGATGGTTTCCCATTGTGTTTTTAAGCTATTGGATGAACTGCCTATGATCTACAGTTGTTGCATGTTTGTCTACTGCCTGTAAGTATTCATTATTAGTGTGTCCTTAACTTCTAAAACCATTTAACTCAAATTTAAAATCTTTTAATTATACGTTGAACCCTCAAAGTACACACCAAGTCATGTAGATACATTAGCTCACAGATTGTACACTGAGAATTATAAATTGTGCAGGATGATTCAGTAACACATCCTAGCTGAGCCTGTATTTACATTGCAGTGAAGAAAGAGTTAGCAATTTGTGTGGTAACACAAAATTACAGTCAAATAAAGAGTACACAATCATTTGCTTGTCAGAATGTCTCTGAATATTATGCAAAAAGGTGTGAAACTTCCATTATACAAAAGTTAATGTATATAATAATATGAGATGGAGATTTAGAAAACCTCAACTCTATGTGGGCTGTGTCTTTGTTGGCATGGAATTCTCCAAAAAATTCTTCTGGAATACTGATGAAGGCAAAATATTGAAACTAACGCTCTGTGATCTTGAGAGGTTCTGAGACAAGGGTTCCCAATCTTTTCAAGCCAGGGCCCGGGTCATGTTCTCACATTCAGCTTCAAGGGCTAGATGGCTATTTTGCCCTGCATGCACAATGGGGGTGGCCATTTTGTCTCAACAGCTTCGAGGGGGTGGCCTTTTTGTTTCTCAAAGGGAGGTCATATGAAATAGTGCCACAGGCTGGATCCAGCCCACAGGCCTTAGGTTGGGAACCCCTGTTCTGACAGATATTAGTTAGCAGCAACACAACAGAAGAGTTAGTTCTCTTTCCCTGATTTTAATTAGAATCATGTATGCAATGCAATTTTTTTCAGAGCACAACCTGAGGCATTGGCTTAGAATTCATTACCTTAAGAATCTCTGCCTCTTTTTTAAAAGGCGCAAACCCTTGTCAACATTATGATTCAGTGAAATTTATTTATTATTTATTTATTTATTAGTTCAAATTTATATTGCCGCCCACTCGCCATGGCGACTCAGGGTGGCTTACAGACAATACATTACATTACGTTACAATACAATATGTTGGGGTGGGCAGAGGGGTAGGGGCGGCAAGGTCCTCATCCTGCCCTGGCTTCTTCTTCCCCTGGCAGTTGGTCTAGGCACAGGGGGAGGGGTGGCAAGGTCCTCATCCTGCCCTGGCTTCCTCCTCCCCTGGCAGTCGGTGGTCTCTCCCCGCTTTGTGTTTCTGTCTGGTATCCACCGGCCAACACCAAGTCCAGGGAGTTTCCCTGTTCTTTCAATTCCATTTGTCCTCCAAACCCTGTTCACAAGCTTTTGAATTCCCTTTGTTGCTTCTGTGCCTCATCTTGTTTGTGTTTGTTCCAGGTACGAATGTTTCAAGCCCAAGAAAACAATCAATTATCCTCTCCTGTTTCTACTAGTAGCCTACAGCATTGGTGTCACCACTGTAAGCAATGTTCTGTTGTTGTTGTTATTTTTACAGAAGCAAGGTGGATTCCTTCCTACATACCAGTGACCATTTGTAGATAGCTTACTCACTGCATTTACAATTTCCCTTTCTCATCTATTTACATACAGACATTCCCCAGGCATACAGTAGCAGATGACCTGGGAAGGCTGAAGCCACTAATAACAGAGAACATGTCTCCTGGTCTCGCCAAAAATAACACCAGGGTAGAAGAGGAAGGATGAGGAGATGGGAGTTGCTACTGCTTACTTAACAGTACATGCCTTACTGTGTCTCTATACTTTTATGTAAGCATAGACAGGTGGAACCTTGGTTAGCCAAAGCAAGATCTCTCCTCTCCAGATAGACTTGCACTTGCCATTCCAGCCTGAGGTGGTGAAGAGCATTCCTGTTAGCTTTCACCATCTGAGCCAGGAGAATGTTTTAACTGCGTACTTTCATGCTCAGGGGGAATGTATGTTATCTACAAGTGGTTGGAAAAACTGGTTCATTAGTTTCCCATCCACAGTACCTCTGTTTTAATGGAAAGGATCATGGAAGCCAATCAAGAAATGTTTGTTGACTTGCTGTTTCCTTATAATGTGTTGGTTGTCATTTTGAAAATACCTCACTTTATTATGAGTGATAATTGTTTTAACACAAGAGGTATCCTATCTGGTCCTGTAAATGTGTCATAGCACTGTTTGGGAACCTATGACAGTGATGGTGAACCTTTTAGAGGTGGAGTGCCCAAACAGAGGGGTAGGGCGAACTTTGTGCTGGGGGCAATGAGTAAGCACTCCCATTGGTCTGCTGAGCAGAGGGGTGGGGAAAACTGCTGTGCTCTGAGGTAGGAGGAAGAGCTCCCATTGGGCTACTGGGCAGAGGTGTGGGGCAAACTTTGTGCTGGGGGAGGAAGGAAATAGCAGCGTGCATTCCAACAGAAAGGACTGGGAGTGCCCTCTTTGGCATGCATGCCATAGGTTCGTCACCACTGGCCTATTACAATATTTTAATAATTCCCTCTATGGTGCTCCTAGTTCCACAGATTTAAAGATCAGACAGAAAGTTTAGGTCTTTCTTCTTGGGCCAGGCTTACCTCACCTGGGTTGGGAAATGAGAACCAGACAGTTGAACTTCTCGCACCACACATTGGCTACCTATGGTAAGAGCCAACAAGACCTTCATTGATAGAGCAGTGTCTCCAGGTAGCAATGGGAAAGAATCCTACCTGGAGAGCCATTCCTGGTCAGTGCCATAAATAAAGATGAAGACATTATTCAGCTTTGAGAATAGGCCTCCTTCTTTCTTGGCTCTTCTCTCTCTATATATATAATTCTCTGTTTGCATTCTGCAGGTGTACCTGAATTGGAAACAGCCCGTGTTTCATCAGGTAACTATTGTTGGACATTATTCACTTTAAATACAGGGAATGTTAATTATTCCACTTGTTGTGGCATTTCAGAGAATGGAATTTGTGGCTTTGGGGGTGGGGGAGGGGTACAACTTACCCAAACGTATGCTGGTTGATTTTATTGTACCATCCTTCTTTAAAAGCATGCTAAAGTAGATTTTTCAGTCATGGACCATACGTGCTAGACACAGTTTTACACACAGACATATACATTAATGTGTCCCATACACTTTGTTGTTGTTGTTACATACCATCCATCCGACCGATAGCAACCCAAATCAAGGTTTCAATGTGTAAGGGTTTTACCATTGCCACCCCACCTCCTATCAGTGTCCACGGCCAAACAAGGACTTGAGCCCAGTTCTCTTGAGTCCTAGTCCCGTGCAGTAAACCCATTTGTATGGATTCACAGAGACTTGGACTTCTGGGATCTGAAGTCCAAGAACACTTGGGAGTGCCAAGGTTCACCATCACTGTACTAGTCTATCACTCTTACTGACTACATGACAGTGGTTCTCATGTGTTGAGTGCAAAATCAAAAGACAATATATTATTCTAATGTGAAATATTGTTACTTTTGCAAGTCTCTTTTTGCAAACTTTCACCAAGCATCTTATCATATACAGTAATACCCCGGATAACGTTATGACTTGGTTACACAAGTCATGACGTTATCCGATTTTTAGCGTTGTCCGATGCATGCATTGAACAATGCAAAAAAAAAAAAGCCCTGACTTCAGAGACAAACTGCTTTAAAGGCAGGCAGGGAAAGAAAGAGACCCAATTGGGTCTCTTTTCCTCCCTGCCTTTAAAGGCACCCCCCCACCCGCAGCGGTCTCTGCGACTGCAGTAGGGTCGGGGGAAAGGCGTGCCTTTCCCCCAACCCTACTGCAGTCGCAGAGACTGCTTGTGTCTCTTTCCCTCCCTGTATTTAAACTACAGGGAGGGGGAAAGAGAGACGTGATTGGTTCTCTAGAGAATCAATCACGTCTCTCTCTTTCCCCCTCCCTGTAGTTTAAATACAGGGAGGGAAAGAGACACAGTCTCTCTCTCCCCCTGTAGTTTAAATACAGGGAGGACAAGAGTAAGATGTGATCGCATCTTACTCTTTTCCTCCCTGTATTTAAACTACAGGGAGGGGGGAAAGAGAGAGACGTGATTGGGTCTCTAGAGAACCAATCACGCCTCTCTCTTTCCCCCTCCCTGTAGTTTAAATACAGGGAGGGAAAGAGACACAAGCAGTCTCTGCTACTGCAGTAGGGTCGGGGGAAAGATACATGCTTTTCCCCGACCCTACTGCAGTCACAGAGACCGCTGCGGGTGGGGGGTGGATTGGGTAGTTCTACCCAAACCACCCCACACCCACAGACCATTGCCTCGGATAACACTAAGAATCATTATCCAGAATCATTATCCGATGCAAGTTTTTTCCAAAAAACTTGCATCGTTATCCTATTCTAGCGTTATCCGATGCAATCGTTATCCGGGGTATTACTGTACAGTAATAGCTCAGATAACGCTAAGACTTGGTTCCACAAGTCTTGGTGTTATCCGATTTTTAGTGTTATCCGATGCATGTTAAAATCCTATGGGATGGATCGGATAATGTTAAAGCTCCATAGAGATACATTGTAACTGCACAGGCTTTAGCAGTTGTTATACGATCCATCCCATAGGACCTTAACGTTATTCGATCCAATTCTCCTCCCCAGATTACTTAACGTTATAAGATTTTAGAGTTATCCGAGGTAAACGTTATCCGAGGTATTACTGTACTAAGTAAAACGTAGTGCGAAGAGGAGACAATCCAACCCTCTGCTTAGCAGTTGATGTTTCCTGTTTTGAAGTAGTTTCATTGAACATGATTCTTCTTTTGTGTCCTGATCAAACCCTGGACTGGCAAAGGAAAGCCATTTTCTTGGCTTTGTCATTTGGCCAAACTCAAGTCCTCATGTAATTGGCAGACCAGAAAATGAGCTCGATTCTGAATCTCCCCATTCACACCACTTGAACACAGTTGATGATTTAGCTTGTAGGAGTCCTGCCATGCCTAATGAAATCCTCCCATACAGCCATACAGTCATTTCTTACAGATTTTCCATTAACAATCCAACCCACAACACTTTAACAGAAAGTAATTTAACAGCATATAATGTAGACCTACAGCTCACCCCAAGAACATCTGTCCGTCCCACCAGAGCAGACTGGAGAGGCTCTCTATCTGTTCCATCAGCCAGAGAGGCACATCTCTCTGGCACCAGGAGAAGGGCCTTCTCTGTGTCTGCTCCGGCCCTATGGAACCTCCTGCCAACCGAGCTACGTCTCCAGACAGAGTTGCTCCCCTTTAGGAAGAATCTAAAAACATGGGTGGCAGGGCAGGTATGTGGTGTGGGAGGTGTAATGACCCCGGCCTGCTGGATGATTTAAGCTCCCTCAAGATGTAGTAATTTGGTGTTCTTTTAAATTTTTTAGATTTTAAATTTTTAATCTTTAATAGTTTTAAATTGGAGGGTTTTTAGGAATGTTTTAAAGAATGTTTTATGTTTTATTGTAGTATTTTATGATCTGTAAGCCGCCCTGGGTCACCTTGGTGAGGAGGGTGGTGGATAAATACGGTATGATAGATAGATGGATGGATAAATAAATAAATAAATAAATAAATAAATAAGGTTTGGCCCCATAAATGGCCTGGAAGAAATTGTGTTCCTGGATTTTTCAGGGTTAAAGTGTGGTTAAATTTTAAATCCTTTCAACCCAGAGTAATCTCTGACACGAAATTATTATCCCTCTTCACATATGCATGCATTCACAGAGTGTGCAGTGAATGCAGCACCAGCAAAAATGTGCCAGTGGTAATGTTTGTAGGAAGTGTAGTAATACTCAGCAAAACAACCATCCTCTTTCTTCAATGCCAGGGTGAAGTTACAATCTTCAACCCTTTTATAAAGGAATATGGGTCAGAGGATGTATTGCAAGCTAGATGTAAGTTAATGTAGCAGTTTCTTGTGCTGTAAGTAGATTTCTTAAGTGCCTGCTTTCTGAAAAGGGCTGTGGTGGCTTAGTGGTTAAGAAGCTCGCCTTGTTAGCTGGAAGGCTGGCAAGTCGGCAGTTTGAGATCCGGGAACCGCATGACAGTTTGAGTGCCCGTCTCTGTCCCAGTTCCTGACATCCTAGGAGTTCGAAAGCAAGAAATTGCAAGTAGATAAATAGGGACCGTTTTGGTGGGAAATTATCTTGGGGACATGAAAGGAGCTTGCCTCATTTGGGTGTCCACTGAGCGGAGTTTCTCCAGCAAAAATCCTTTCAGCTCAGAATAATTTCTGACACGAAACTATTATTATTATTAGCGTTCTGAACACAGAAGCAGTATCGTGGCCAGACCTTTCCCATCTCTGTTGCAATAAAGAATTGGGTTTTATCTTCTCTCCGGATATCACTCACAAGCCCAGCAATTCACCCTAAGTTTCTGGATGTATCTTTCAGATGGTGAAGTCAGTTTCATGAAATCTTAGGGAGGTTAAAGGTCATATAGTCCCAAGTGCATGACCAGCCCAGGTTGTGAGATGCTGGGTGCATCTACAGCATCAAGGTCAAGATCTCCCTTGCTCAAAAGCCAGTCGTGTCCAACTCTAGGGTGCAGTGCTCCTCACTGTTTGCAGCCAAAGAACCAACACTGTCTGCATCTGCAGACATTTTCATGGTCATGTGACAGGCATGACTAGATGCTGGAGCGCTGTTACCTTTCCTGCCAAAGCAGTACCTGTTTATCTGCTTTCAATTTCTTGCTTTCAAACTGTTAGGTTGGCAGAAGCTAGGACATATGACGGGAGTTCACTCTGGTCTCAAACTGCTAACCTGCTGACCTTCCGGTCATCAAGTTTTATTTTATTATTTATTGATTTTTAATTTTATCACATTTATACCCCACCCTTATCCAAAAACTTAGGGCAGCTTACAAAATTAAAAACACAGTTAAAAACACATTGATTACATTTAAAAATTTAAAAGGGTTAAAAAGTTTAAAATATCAGGGATTGAGGTGGGGATTATTCAAAAGAGCCGGCCGGCCGAACTGACTGTCCAGCGTGAATTTGTTTAAGGTGGATCCCAGCTTGCCATGAAGTGACTCACACACGATGGTCACAGAACCAACTCCTGCAGCAAGCATGAAATGAGACATGCAGGATTTATGGATTGCCACTGGAAAGCATCATACTGGGCCCAATGGCAAAATGGCGGAGGAGGAACTCTGATTCCTAACAGCCATGGAGGCGGAAGAGGCCATCTAGATGGACTGGCTAAGAAGGTGTACCTTGATAATATCCTCAAGGCTAAGTTGAATGAATAAAGATAAATAAATGTCAAGTTACATAGTTGTAGAACCCTTTCCTTGCAGCATTGAGTTTTAGGGAGTTATCTCTTTGTTCTAATCGCCATATAATTATCTTGACAGACTAGGATGGAAAAGCTTCTTATTTTCCACACCTAATTGTTAGGGCAGGTTCAATCATGACTGTGTTCTGAATGTGTTGGAGTTTCTCTTTATTTAATACTGACTTTCTTGAGCTGTTGCTTTCAGATATGCTAGGCTAAAACAGCCTTAATTCCAAATTGATTCAGCTAATACTCGTATTACCTTGGGATGTTGGGAATTATAGTCTAGCACAGTGAGTTGTGAGTTCTGTAGGCAAGACAGGTTGTGTTGATTTTGTGGGGTTATGGGAGTTGCAGTCCAGAAATTTTGGAGTGAGCCAGAATTGCTCTACTTCTCCATCAGAGTAAGGTAAGGGTAAAGGTCATCCTTGCTCGAAAGTCTGTCATATCTGACTCTGGAGTTCAGTGCTCACCTCCATTTATAGCCACTGGCTGCATCTGCAGATGTTTCCATGGACAAGCATGGCTAGATGCTGGAGTGCACAGAACACTGTTTACCTTTCCATCAAAGTGGTCCCTATTTATCTACTTGCAATTTATTGCTTTCGACCTGCTAGGTTGGCAAGAGCTGGGACAGAGATGAGAGCTCATTCCATCATGCAGTGCTCAGGTCTCGAACTGCTGACCTGCTGAACTTCCAGTTGTCAAGTCCAACGTCTTAACCACCAAGGCACCATGTCAGAGTAGGGGTGGGCAGTTTGGGCCAAATTGCTCTTAACAGATCATGTACAGGACTTGGGATGTTTTTTGTGTAAGTGTCATTAGATTACTTCAAAGTACTTCGTGTTCTTGCCACAAGAGAAAATTTTAACATTTCTTTCTCGATCCTCTGCCTCACAGGTTATGTATGGAACATTGGTGGCCATTTTAGTATTACGTTCAGTGTATATAGTATTGTGGTAAGTATTTATTTATTTTGTCACATTTATACTGCCACCTTCTCGCCTGGGCGACTCCAGGCGGCTTACACGTATAAAAATCACAACACAGCTGTACAAAACAATGAAATAAAAACATTAAAAATATAAAATTGTTTAAAATTTAGCGTATCCTCCCCCAGCAACCACATTATAAGATTAAAAAAAAAAAGAACTGAAGCTGAAAGCCCGAGTAGCACTCATATGAGCCAACCTGGAGTGGCCATCGTCCCGGCCGCCCCCCATACTTGCTGCTCTAGCCAGGTCTTAAGGTGTTTTCTAAAGGATAAAAGCTCCGTCTGGAGCCGTAGCTCAACAGGCAGGAGGTTCCACAGGGCCGGAGCAGATACAGAAAAGGCCCTCCTTGTGCTAGAGAGGCGAGCCTCTCTAGCCGATGGAGCTATCAGGGAGCATCACCAGTACCTTGAATTGCACCCATAGGCATACTGGTAGCCAATGCAGCTCCCGCAACAGAGGTGAAGTATGGGCATAACGCCCACACCCCATCACCACACAGGCAGCTGTATTTTGAACCAGTTGTAGCCTCAGAATGGTCATCAAGGTGAGCCCCATGTAGAGTGCATTACAATAATCCAGTCTGGAGGTGACCAGAGCATGAGTAACCATAAGAAAGGAGTCCTGGTCCAGGAGTTGGCGTAACTGGCGAATGACATGAAATTGTGCAAAAGCCCTCCTGGCCACGATTGCCACCTGCTTGTTGAGCAGGAGTCGTGAGTCCAGGAGGACCCCCAGATTATACACGGGGTCTGTCTGAGGCAAAAGAGCCCCATCCAGTACCAAAGATGGTAGCTCCCATGATAACGCAGGACCCTGACTCACAGCCACTCATTCTTGCTGGGATTCATTTGTAGCCTCTTGTCCCCCGTTCAGACCCTTGCAGGCTCCAGACACCTGGATAGGACTTCCACTGCATCATCTGGATCACCACGGGCTGAGATGTACAGCTGAGTATCATCTGCATAGTGATGATACCTCACCCCATGGGAATGGATGATCTGCCCCAACAGATTCATGTAGATGGTAAACAGGAGAGTTGAGAGCACCGAGCCCTACGGCACCCCATATTGGAGCAGCCTAGGGCTGGATTTCTCACTCTCCAACCACACCGACTGGGTCCAGCCTGTCAGAAAAGAGGCAAACCAGGACCTCACAGTCCCTGGATCCCCAATCCTCAGAGCCGTCACTAGTTAAGTCTGAACTGGCACTCTGCACTTGATTTAATCAAGGTACAGCTTCTGGCAAGAAACGAGTTGCTGATGCCTTCCTAAAGCCTCTGTAGGCTCCCAACTTTTCTCACACTCATTAAACAGCTACAAGGGTTTTCTTCAGTGATGTTGACTTAAGAGAGCAGTGGCTGTGTGGCCACATATCATTGCTTGTGTAAGCAGCAGTCATGATTGTGCTTTACAAAAGAAGCAATTTACTGATCTTAGCGGTAGGCTAGTATCAGGGCACAGTTCATACTGGGATTCTCTTCCCATTGTTCTATTGAATTTTTACTACGAGCTCGGTCCCATATGTTCAACAAATCAACTTTTCAGTGCATGCTTCTGAGGTCTGTGATGAAATAATATTGCTGCTTTGATGGCATGTATTTTGGGCTCTTACGGTAAAATCACCACAGGCTTCTAACCCAGTTCCGTACATGTTTACTCTGATTTAATTCTAATCCTGTTTTGGCTTTAGCTTGCCAACAAATAAATGTGCTCTATGTGGGAAAGTTTCAGCTATCCAAATATGTTCCCTGCAGCTTCCCCAGACTATAACAGCTTGCTGATATTAAGAAATTGTGGACATTGTAGTTGAAATAATCTTGGAGGAGGTTGGAGGACCTTGTCTCCTGGTTTAGAGTATATTTGGGCAAATTCAGCCAGTTAGATAGCATTTCCAACTCCCCACAGTGTCTGCCACAGTAAATTGTATCACTAAAAATCACTAGTAAACTTAACAAGCAAATGAAGTAAAGTTTGGGGGCCTAGATAAGAAGATCTAACATTAGCTGCTGACATTCATTGGGGACGGGGCATGAAACTAGCTTTGGTGACTGATATCACTGCATCACAAAAAAAATATATTGTCTGCTACTTGGTTTAATCCATGTGTTCTTTACTATATCAAGTGTGCTGAATCCAAATCTGAAGTAGGACATCAGGATCTTAAGTTAGCAAATCTCATCCTCTTGGTTAGGTTCTTGTGTTGATCATGCAGGATATATTTGTGACAAATGTAGCAAAAAATATTCATAGCAAAACAGACTCACTGTAGCCTAGCTGTACTATCCAGTAAGATGGTTTCACACCAGAGACAAGCCCTTGGTCCATGTTGCCTTATATATCTATTTCTGATGTCAGCTCACTGACTTGCCCAGACATGCCCAGCTGCTACTGGAACATGCATGCCACCAGGGGATGTGATTCAGCTGAGGCGGCAGCAAACATAGTGGTAGCTGCAACTATAATAATGTTCCCATGTCAAAATGCATTACCCAATTACCAACCATTTGGATAGCTATAGCTATCCATGGCCTGGCAGGCGGCTGAGAACATCGCCCCCTCCTCTAGGCCCACACCAATGGCCTGAGGGAGAAGACACCATGGCCTGGCAGACAGCTGACAACTTCACCCCCTCCTCTGGGCCCACACCAACGGCCTAAGGGAGAAGACTCCATGGCCTGGCAGGCGGCTGAGGACCTTTCCCCCTCCCCTGGGCCCACACCAACGGCCAGATGGGAGTTAGTCTGTGTTCTGCTTTGGTTGTTTTGTGAGGTTGTATTTTATGATTTTTACTGTACTGTTGCTGTTTTGACTGTAAGCCGCCCTGAGTTGCCTCGGCGATTGGGCAGCAATATAAATCTGAACAAACAAACAAATAAATAAATGCCTTAAAATTTGTACATGATAGGCAGATTATGAGTTCAGATTTGGAGTCAGAACACTCAATATCATGTAAATCACATGAGTTATTCCCAGTAGCAAAATCGTTGTTGTGCAGTGTATTTTGTATACTCCTATTAGAAAATGGTGGTAGAAATGAGTTACAAATGAGCCTTTCAGGTAGAAGAGACTAGATCAAGACACAGGCCAGTAGAAAGTCGAATCAGCTCTTGCTTTTATTTCAATGGACATGGTAGGAAAGGTGGTATATTTCAGCTTGCGTACCTCTTTCCTCAGCATAAGCATATTCTCTTCCCTCCCCCCCCTTGCATGAACACAAAGAGGGCAATGAACACATAACACAGCAGAGGGCAAAGTGCAGTCTGCACAGCACAAGTGGCCTCAGGCTCTTTAGGGGCAGGGGCCCTCCACTCAGTGGGGGAAATTTCCATTCCCAGACATCTTCAGCAGCATCGGTTTTGTGACAAAATGAAGCCTGTGACCTCCATTCTAAAACAAAAATGAAAACAGATGGCAGTTAACTTCAGTTTTGCTTTTCCTTATTTTTGTGTGTTTCAAGAGGTCGTGCAACCCCCTGTGAGTCCTGGAGACACCATTTTCCAGAATAGAGTAATATGTAATTGAAATATATATTTTAAATATCCATTCTCATTCTCTCTCTCTCCCTCCCTCCCTCTCCCTCCCTCCCTCTCTCTCTCTCTCTAGGGTATACCCATGGCTCAGGGGGCTGGGTTATACATCCCTGATAGTATTTTTGTTGGGGTTTTTCCTGTGGAATGTAGACAACATTTTCTGTGGCAAACTGAGGTAAGTGGGCTGCAATGTGTGCCTTGTACAGCCTCTCCCTGCCCTTTAGTTCTGAGAGTTTAACTTTAGCCCATAATGGTATGAGAGCCAGTCCTCAAGCTGCCCTATCCCTGTGATTGCCAACCTTGGCACTCCAGCTGTTGTTGAACTTCAGTTCCCAGAAGCCCAAGTCTCTGTAAATCCACACGAATGGGTTTACTGTGCGTATGGGTTTACTTGGGTTTCTGGGAGTTGAAGTTCAACAACAGCTGGAATGCCAAGGTTCTCTATCACTGCCCTATTCTGACCTTGGATGCAACATATCTGTTGCTAATGGGCTACTGAACCTGATCCCTGGTAATAAAGCTACTTTCCAGCTGATAGGGTCTCCCTTGCTCGAAAGCCGGTTGTGTCCGGTTCTAGGGTGCAGTGTTCCTCTCCATTTACAGCCAAAGATTCTACACTTTCTGTGTCTGTAGACCTTTACATGGGCCTGTGGCAGGCATGACTAGACGCTGTGACACATGGAATGCTATTACCTTTTCCGGTGAGACGGTAAATATTTATCTACTTCCAATTTCTTGCTTTTGAACTGCTAGGTTGGCAGGAGCTGGGACAGACAACGGGAGCTCACTCTGTCATACAGCACTCAGGTCTTGAACTGCCTACCTGGCAACCTCCGGTCATCATATTTAGCATCTTAACCACTAAGCATGATTGTAGGTTATGGCAATTGTAGTCAACACAGGGGAGAAATGCCAGGCTAGGTCAAAGCTGGCTTAGAGGCAAGTTGGTGTGAGTCACTTTTTCTTTTGACAGGGGGTTACGTGAGAGGCTGCCTCCCGTCATCAGTGTTGTGACGCAGTTTCATGCCTGGTGGCACATTTTCACAGGCCTCGGCTCCTACCTTCATATCTTGTTCAGGTATGTTTGCTGTCTCTCCTATAGCTATATATTTGTTTTGAGAAGAATGAGAAGGTTCACTTGGTTTTTTTAAAAAAATGAATTTGAAATGGAAGATTGGTTTATAGCAGGGGCTCCCAACCTTTTCAAGACAGGGTCATACTCTCTCATTCAGCTTCGAGGGACAGACAGCTATTTTGCCCTGCCTGCATGATGGAGTGGCCATTTTGTCCCAACAGCTTCAAAGGGAGTGACCATTTTGTTTTTTGAATGCACTTGGGGGGGCACATGAAATGGCACCATGGGCCAAATTCAGCCCACAGGGCTTAGGTTGGGAACCCCTGGTTTAAAGAGATATGGAATATAGCAATAAATTATTGCGATAGCTGATTGTCAACTTTATTTTATGAATTTTTTAAAAGGTGGCCATCAGCTTCCTTCAAGAGAAAAAGGTAGCATACAAGTTAAAAACAGTACAGAAGTGTAGCCTGGAAGTTAGACAGGAGCCATACGTGGGAGATCCTAGTTCAGTGACGGTCAGTCTTGGCACCCCAGGTGTTCTTGGACTTCAGTTCCCAGAAGCCCAAGTCCTTGTGAATCCACACGAATGGGTTTACTATAGGTGTTCTTAGACCTAAATTCCCAGAAGCCCAAGTCTCTGTGAATCCACATGAATGCATACGCACAATAAACCCATTCGTGTAGATTCAGAGAGACTTGGGCTTCTGGGAATTGAAGTCCAAGAACACCTGAAGTGCCAAGGCTTGCCATCACAGTCCTAGCTCAGGTCACAACTGAGCATTTAAACTGATTGTATGTCTTTGGACAGGTCTCTCCTCAGCCTGGCCTTCAAGGATTACTGTCAGGGTAATGTAGAGTAGAGTCGCTGGGAGAATGGCAGGAAAGAAACATAACTCGCAGATAAAATAAGTTCAATAAAATAAGTTCAATAAAAGGACTTGGGTTTGGACAATGACAAAGCAAAGAAGGTGGCTTCATTTTGGCAGTCCAGGGTTTGGTTGGGACATGAAAGAAGAAGAATAAAATAGCTGGGAAACTTTTAGTTGAAAGCAGAGTTAGTGATAAATGAAAACCTCTGGAATGAGTAGCAAAAACAGGCTCTTCAGTGTGGCTGGGATGGGGTGCTGTTCCTGGTTTATGTCTGTATATGGAGCCTGAACCAGTCTTGCCAGCCTCCTGTTCTCCTAGTCCTGGGCAGCAAAGTCAAAGCTTGGCCAGGCTATGGTCAGTTAGGTCAGGGGTGCCCAAATTTTTTTGGCCATGGGCTGGTCACATGGTTCCTCCCACTGGAAGTGGAAGTAAAATGCACAGTTGCATTTTTTTCTGCTTCTGGTAGTGGTGGGGGCTGGGTGAATTGGTGTTGGGGGCCGGATCCGACCCACAGGCCATAGTTTGGGCACCCCTGAGTTAGGTCTTAAGAAAGAAAATGTCTTAAGAAAGAAAACTAGCTTAAGTAAACTTGTGTTTTAATTTTGGTATCTTTGGTTTTTTTTAATCCCCATTCCCACCAGCCTCTATTCAAGGACGCTTTTCTTGAAGTACAGGCCAAAGGTCAAGGTAAGCCACCAGGGTCCTTCTTTGGCTAGGACTTCTTAGAACAAACCATACTATAGTATTAGTGATGTATTTTTTTCTCATTTTTTTCCTCATGAAGGTGCGACATATATAAAACCTGCAGTGTCAGTATTAACAATTGAAAAGAAGATATAAGGGCGTACCACTTCCTGAAATCTTTTTACTATATTTTATTCAGTTTTTTATACCATTTATTATTTACATTTATGATTCCAGACCCCAATGTCCATTTTCCCAAATAAATTTCTTGAGCTGTAAAGCGTGGTTGAATTCTTTTGTAGCAAGTTTATTTTCTTCTATCAGGACAATACTCCAGATCTTAATACAACCCTGCACAAATTTTAGAGAACTGTAGATTTTCCATAACTAGGTTGTTTACAATACAGTAAAACCCCGGCATACGACTGCCCTGGGTTACGTTTGCCGTGGGTTATGATCACACATTTAGTTTAAAAAATTATCCGGGTTATTACCAATTTTCGGTTTACAACCGAAAATTGTGCTACTCTATTTTAAACTCTAAGATGGTAGCGATCTCCCTACCTTTTCCGCACTGTTTGGGGACCTTATCCGATGATGATGATGGCACCGTCACAACAATAAGCACTGCATTGTGACTTAGGGTGAGGGGTGCAGCCATTTTGAATTCTGAAATAGTTGTGGTGGCCATTGTGAATTCCAGAATGGCCACTTCAACTATTTCAGAATTCAAGATGCCCACCCTCCACCCGGTCACAATGCAGTGCTTACTGCCGCGGAGGTGCTGCCATCATCAGATAAGGTCCCCAACAGGCAGGGAGATCATCACTCCATTGCTTTTGTGAGAGGGTGGGGGACAATTGTGTCTGCCATTTTGTGTGTATTTTTTGTGGTTTTTGTAATTTTAAAATATTGTTTTTGGTCCAGTCAGAACTTATTTTTATTTTCAATGAATTCCTATGGGAAACTGTAGTTTGAGTTATGATTTTTTCGTGTTATGACAGAGGCTGTTGGGGCGGACCTCCGTCATAACCCGAGGTTTTACTGCACAGTGGTACCTCGCTTAAAGAGCATAATGCGTTCCACAGGATTGCTCTTTAAGCAAGTTGCTCTTTAAGCAGAACACTTAATGCCACTGCCATTGTAAGTGACCAATTGTGATTCTGGCCGGAGGGGGACTGCGATCCCTGATTTAGTTGCTAAGCAAGTTTTTGGTTGTTTTTAGTTGTTAAGCAAGGGCCACCATTCAGAGAAAATTCTGCTCTTTAAGCAAGTTAGTCTCTAAGTGAGGCGCTCTTTATGTGAGGTTTGACTGTATCTGGAGCTATGACAAAAGGTTCATTGCAAGTTCTAAACTGGGATTCATCCATTAATTTACTAATGTAGGACCAGAAAGCTGCTTTAAAGTATTAATATACCTGTTATTGAATTGATTCAAGTTGAAACAGTTCCCCAGAAATCTTGTGTTAGTGGACATACGGTAGTATTGTAAAAGGAAAATGTTCCATGTCGTAAATGATAAGGTCAAGAGCAGTATGCTAGCAGTATCTTTTGAATGAACCAGCTGCAACAGTTTGTTCCAATGGACACCTGTTGAGCACTGTTACTTGGCAAGTATTGGTATAATACAAAACTGTAAGATTTCAGTTTTGCCCTGTTTAGATTCAGAAGTGGGATACCTCCTTTCAGATTATTTGTTTGTTTGTTCAAATTTATATTGCTGCCCACTTGCCGTGTCGACTCAGGGTGGCTTACAACAATACAACAACAGTAACAAAATACGGTGAACAAACACAGACTATCTCCCCTCCGGCTGTTGGTGGAGGCCCAGAGATGGCGGTGAGGCCTCCAGTCGCCCGTCAGTCCATGGCGACTCCTCCCTTTGGCCGTTGGTGGGGGCCCGAAGGCAGTGGCAAGGTGTCTTACTGCCCGTTAGTCCATATACCATATATAGTAAAAAACCTTGAGTTACGAATGACCAGAAGCGTAGCTTACCTTGGCGGGGCCCCGTATAAAAATTGTTTGGGGGCCCTTTATATGCGGGGCGGAGCTAATGTCATGACATCATGACGTCGTGGGGGGAGCCAACGTCATGATGTCATGACGTTGTGGGCGGGGCCAAAAATAAAAAATAAATAAATAGAATAGAATTAAAATAAACAAACAAACACACACACAGCTCAACGCACCCACCCACCTAAACAACCACAACACAAACCCGTAAATAACTTAAATAATTAAAATAAATAAAGAAATAAAACAAAAATTTAATAAAAATCCACCCACCCACCCAACACACACATAAACCACCCACCCACCCGAAACACAAAACCCTCACTGACACTTACCCTCCTGGGGCCGCATGGCAAGGCGCGCTGCCCCTGACTCCAGCCTCCTCCTCCTCCTCTTCCGGAGCCGCTTGCCCCGCGCCCCCGCGCGCGCACCCTCCACAGCGCGCTCCTGCAAGTCTCAGACGTCAGCCTGGCGGTGGCGGTGGCAGGCAGGCAGTCAGGCGCAACTGTCGCCGCCGCCATCACCACCGCCGGACCCGGAGGAGGCGGTGGCGCGCTCTGCCAGGTGTCCCCAGGCCATGGGGGTTCGGCAGCAGCGGACAGCCCGGGCAGGCCTCAACCTGCCCGTGGGAGCTGGGCGGCCCCAGGGGAGGTGCCCTCCTCTGAAGGCCACCATCGGAGCCGCTCCGAAAAGCTGCGGCTCCGACTCCGAATTTTTATTTTTTAAAATTGGAGCCAAAAATGGCTCCAATAAAGTGCGCGTGCGCAGAAACTCAATCTGACGCATGTGCAATGCGTCAGATTGAGTTTCTGCGCACGCGCAGTAAATTTTTGCTCTTTTTTCTTTTCTTTTTTTTCCTTTTTTTTTTGCCGTTGGGGGCCCCCGTAGCCCGGGGGCCCCGTATAATTGATACGGCTGATACGGCGGTAGCTACGCCTCTGCGAATGACTCTACTTAGGAAAAACCCACCATGCAAAAGGAAATATCAGGAAAAAATTGCTTTGAGATATGATTTTTCGGGGTACAAAAATGTTGGGGTCTTCCGACACTTCCCATTTCTGCTCCGTTTTTGGAATTTTTCATCTTGTTTTGCGTCAGACGCTTTCCCCACAATTAGGAAGTGCTGAAAATTCCTCCCTCTCTGAAACAGCTGATCAACGGGTACTTTTCCTGCAGTTACCAAAGATGGCCAGTAGATGGCACTGACGGAAATGTGCCGAATATGGATTGAAAACCAAAATACATTTCGGGAACTCCAAAAAAAAAGCCAAATAAACATCTTTTATCTGTTCAACTCTCTTTATAAAGTGGCCAAAATGCAGCAAAAATTCCAAAGTGCACTTTTTGAAGAGTTTTGAACAAAAAAAATGTTTGTTGGGGTTTTTTTGGCTTTTTTCCTAAGCTTGCAAATGGATTTTTTTGCTTTTCAATGCATTCCTATATTGAAACCACGTTTTGAGATACAATTTTTTCAAGATACGAAAAACCTCAAGGAACGAATTAATTTCTTATCTTGAGGTTTTACTGTATATAATATTTGTACATAGTGTAAGCGGTGGTGGGCTCCAAAAAAAAATTTACTACCACACTGTGGGTGTGGTGTGATGGGTGTGGCCAGGGGGAAAGGCCTGCATTGCAACCGAATTAGGATGACTTTATTTCAAAACTTGGATGGGCAGAGGGGCCAGCCTGAATTTCTGCTACCAGTTCTAACGAACTGGTGCGAACCTGCTGATGCTGACCACTGAGTGTAAGGCTCCCTGAGTGGTGCCTGAACCAAAATGGTGGAGTATAAATGTAAAACAATAAATAAATGACTTCTGTTTTAAAATGCCAAACCAATTATTACCTAATACCCTGTTCATAGGCTTACTGTATTTCAAAGATATGCATCTAACCTTTGAACAGTTCAAGTTTACTTACAATAGATTGTAAGAGTAGAGAACCAAAATGTGGACATCCCTAGCGACCTTTAGATCAGAAGTTCTCAACGCTTTCATGCCACAGACTGGACCACACCCCCTCAGAAAGCTGAGCGAGCCAGACTGGTGGTTCCCCTCCCTGTCATAAACGCTGCCGTAAAATGCTTCCATGGCTGTTCTAAATGTGTTTACCACAGCCACGGGCGCAATCAGGAGGTGTGGTTTACGCCATGTTTAGCTGGGCAGAGAATGTGCTTCTTTTTTGGCTACTTAGGGTTTATGGCCTCATCTGTACAGAGCTTTTTAAAATGCAGATACGCAAGAACAGTAAGTCTCTGAATACCAAACAGCTCTGAAGTATAAACATGCCATAAATGTTTGTCCTTTTTTATTGTTGCCAATCTTTTACCTTCCCCAACAGGCTCCGCTACATTGAGCAGCAATTTGCTCCGTAGGCAATACCAGCTACACATTCTGGGACCTGCAGATGGAGTTGCTTTTAAATGTAAACCAGGTTTTCTAATAACCAGTGGAGCATTTCCCATCTTGCTTCTTTTGCCTACCGTACAGATATAACTTAGCCTTTGTGGGAAATATTGAGAAATAGATTATCACTAATAGCAGATGAAAAATCTCCGAACGGGTGTGTCTGTGTATCTATATATTCTGACCCAGCATAAGAAATCATCTCTTTTCTCCCTTCCTTTCAATAGTTTCTCTTTGGGATTTGGCCTATTCTCTTAGTAGAATCAACCAAAAGGCAATGACACGAACATCTGGCCATGGCTGAAGAGATACCCAACCTGGATGCATAAGGAGATGCTGCAACCCTTTTGACTGATACGTTGGAAGTTCTTGGCACACTGCAAAGGGGCTTTCTTCTCCTCTCTCGCTGTACCTGGAATCGTGGAGAAATCATGTAGAACCAAGAACCAGCGTTTCTACAGAAACCATGATTAGAGGTTTTTCCTAAGTTTGAGGCACTAAAATGAGAGTACTATTTTATATATCCTTTGTATAGCTTGGAGAAGTTGGGCTGGTGAATTATGCCACACACACAAAAACAGATATGCTTTCCTTTTGAAAGCGGGTTACTGCAGTTTTGGTTTGACTGATCAAACTTCTTTGACTATGATAGAAACTTTAAACATTTGTTAAGGGAATTGTGAGACATGTCAGAACCAAATATGAATGGATGATCCATTTGATTCATGAGGACTTAACGTTTTAAAGTGCATTCCATGCGTTTGTTGGTATATTGAAATGTCTTAGGCCTCTGTCGCTTTTGTAGAATAGGTTCCCCTAGTGACTTGTGCAAATTAAGGCGCACTTGGGGCAGAGGGGCTGTCCTTCCAAATGAGTAATGCAGGGGTTCCCAATCTACAGCCCGTGGGCCAGACCTGGCCTCTGATGTCATCTCATCTGCCCCATCTCACCCACACCCAGAAGTGGAAGCAGGTGTATTTACGTCATCCATAAAATGTGCATGCGCAAACATGCCCATGACTGTCATAAATGTGGAAGTAGGCGCATTTATGTCAGCCGTAAATTCACCCGCTTTTGGGTGTGTGGTCAGGCCCGTGGCACAAAAAGGTTGGCCACCCCTGATATAACACAATTAATTGTGGGTTCTTTTCATATCTAAAAGAGTAATATTCCCAGCTTTAAAGAAAAATGTATAGTTGCCACTAAAATACTCTTGCCTTGAAGGGGAAATCACTTGTCTAGCTGCCAGTTGCACAAAACACCCAAGTAGTTACTTGGACACTGATGAAAACAGTATTTGGTGGAGAAGTGAAACGCTGGAAGTCTTACAGCACAAAGAAGAAAGCTGGTACATGTATCTCCGATCTCTCTGTACAGGACTTTGGGACTGCACACTGCATTGGTTCAAGCTGGATTCTGTGTGAGCAGGAAATCTCTGAAGGAAAGTGCTGCCTCCACCCGGTCCCAAAGATGGGTTGCAGGACGTAATTATACTGATTGGCTACTCTGCTTGGTTGTGTCCTTTTCCTTCAGCCCTACCTGGAAGAAACCAAGAGCCTGTTCTCAGTTTGAACAATGTTACCCCCTTTTGTGGGCCTCCTGAGTGCGAAAGGCGCACAAGTCCTGTCAGGCGTGGAAAGGGTGCGGCTGTGACCTTTGGCAAACTCAGTCTAACCTACCTCATGGAGTGCAAGGCGGTCAGTGGCTCCTGGTCATGAGCTCTGTTTATCCTCTTCCATTATTAAAGGCACTCTGGGGAGCAAAACTGGGAGGTTGCTGTTGTGCCAGAATCCTCCTTGTGAACAGCCCATATGTGTGGATTCACAGAGACTTGGGCTTCTGGGAATTGAAGTCCCAGAACATCTAGAGTGCCAAGGTTCACCATCACTGACATAGAGCAGTGATGGTGAGCCTTGCCACTCCAGGTGTTCTTGAACTTCAGTTCCCAGAAGCCCTGATCAGGCTTTTAATCTGTCCCTGCAGGACTCTTCATGTCATTTTACAGAGTTGTCTGGAGGAGCTTGATGCGTTGAGCCCATTGGAAGGCAAGCAAGGGAAAGCTGTGATTGCGGGGTTCATGCCTTTCTCTGCAAAGGAAACAAAATCACTCAGCTTTGAACTCATCCTCCCTCTGCAGAGAGTCTTATTTTGCAAACATGTTTTGGCAGGTGGCACATACAACACATTGAAAAGAGGCACAAGTATATTGCATTTAGGTCAGAGGTTCCCAACCTAAGGCTTGTGGGCTGGATCCAGCCCTGGCACCATTTCATGTGGCCCCCTTCCCAAGGGCATTTGAGAAACAAAATGGCCACTCCTTTTGAAGCTGCTGGGACATAATGACCATTCCCATCATGCAGGCAGGGCAAAATGGCCATCCAGCCCTTAAAGTTGACTGAGAAAGTTTGACCCAGCCCCCAGCTTGAAAAGTTTGGGACCTCCTGATTTAGGTGAATATACTTTCCCAGGGATCCAAAGTGAAGTAGGTTTTTGACCTTAGTTGCTACTTTCATTGTAAGTGACTAAGAAATGTCTTGTTGGATAGTCCTGCAAGCCTTTTGCCAATGGGAGAAAATGATTGTATACAGTGCTGTTTTCCATGCACCCTTTCGTCTTTTGCAGACCACGACCCTCATCGCCGTGGTTTTCTTGAGCTAACCAACTGTCTGTCCTTCCAAGTGCACAAACGGAAGCTGATTAATTGCATTTGCATCCACAAACCCATCCCCTTAAACCAGTGTTCCCTAATCTGTTCTTTTGGACTACAATATCCATCCTCTCGACTTGGAATTTAGCATTTCTTGAGGGCAAAATGTTGCTTCAAGCAAAATAGTTGATTCCATTTCAAACTACAGTACAGTAATGCTTTGCATAACGAACGATTCGTATAATGGAAAAATCGCCTAACGAAGTGTTCGTTAGGCAATGGGCATACCCCGCATAACAAGAGAGAAAATCGTTAGGCGGGGTTTATTTGGTAATGGGGTATACCTGGTCAATGGGAACCCCGGTTAACGAACATTTTTCGTTCGTTATCCAGGGTATCTCCCATTAGCTTTGCATAATGAAAAAACCCGCATAGCGAAGAGCTCCATGGAACTGAGTTTTTTTGTCTGTTATGCGAGGTTGTATTGTATATAAACCAAATTATGTGTAAGATTGTGGCGGAAGAGTGACAGACTAGGACCCAGGAGACCTGCGTTCAAATCCTCAGTGAGCTATAGAAACTCACTGGGAAAGGGGGCTGTTAAAACTGCTTAAATATCTGCTTACCTTGGAAACTGCATTTGGGTCACTGTGAGTCAATTCTGATGTGATGGCACCTGACGCACAAACTGTATCTAATACTGAATAATTGTTGATTCTGTATTATCATGACCTTTCCAGGGACTATTAGGTAAAGAAGAGAGTACTCAGAAAAGATTTATCATTCCTTTCTTCCAAGGGTAATCTGGGACTATGCACCTTGCCCAAGATTACATGGGCTCCCCTTCTCTTTAGAGGCTCTCCAGGGAATTGAACTCCTAATCTTTGGCTCTGTAGCCAGATGCCTAAACTATTTCCCCTCGGAAATGTTTGTTTATTCCAATCCTGTTTATATCGGTTCATATCACCTCCTCAGAGTGAAATTCTTCCTTGCCAACCATGTATACCAGGGGTTCTCAACCTATGGCCCATGGGCTGGATCCAGCCTGTGGTACCAAACAATCCGGTCCCCGTCCTCACTCCAGCTGCTGCCACCACTGGCAATCTTGTGACACAGAGAGGGGAAAAGATTTTTAAGGCCTAGTGAAAACAAAGTCACCTCCAGCTTTGAGAAACGTTAGAAAAAAGGTGTCGTTTCATGACACCTTCATTCTTCAGGGACATTTGTTTTCTGATGAGAAACAAAACTGGTCAACATTTGAATGATACTTTGTTGGGGAATGTTCCATGTCTCCATTCAGTTACAGATCAAAATAAAACTATGGCCCTGCAGGTACCAGCTACCAAATAGATTTGCCAGCCCCCCCCCCAAAAAAAAAAAACCCAACCCTACTACTTGGGTCCCTCAGAAACTTAATTTTGTAGCATTGGGAACATTGAAAGCTGCCTTCAGTGCACTCAAATCCCTGGCGGGTCCTATTGAGGAATTCCTATATGAACTGATAGGCAGTCTCTGAGATGTCAGGCAAGAGGTCCTTCCTAGTCCTTGGAGGTACCAAAAGTTGAGCTGGGGGGTTTCATACAGCAAAGGATGTGCTATACTTTGACTCATCACACTTTATGGTGTTATACTTATATCACGCACCCTACATAATTGCTTGAATCAGTTATTGTTTTATCCTTATCCAACTACACACTCCCCCCTCCAAAAAAAAAGAGCAGCTTGGTTCATTTTTAGCAGCTCCCCCAAAAAAATACTGCATCCCTGTTAAATTATTTTCCACACAAGCTTTCACAAAAAGAATCATTTTCTCCAGATGCTGGAATAAACCTATCGATTTCAAAGGTGCTACAGTATTTTGTTGTATCCTTACATGGTGTTTCCATGTTGGACACACATGTGACAAAACAGTGCAGGAGTGTGACGAGATTTGGCAACGTGGATCTGGAGCAATCATTGTCTTTTCTGCAAGCTCTCCATTTCAATGCTGAATCCTCGGAGCATGGCTTGCCTTCCTGCGTAGAAACACAGTGTTCTGATGAGATAGGAATCTGATCCCCCACTGCTGGCTCTCTGGGTCATGGTGGTGAAGAAGAGCTTTCTTACATGGCCAGCTTGGAAGCCCAGCAGCCTGGCAGAAGGGAGACAGGTGGGCACACTTTTGTCTAGCTTTGCCAGAAATTGTTTTACTCAAATGCTTTTTGCACATCAGAGTGCCTGGTAAACTGTCAAGAAACTGGTTTCTTTGATAATTCCTCATACATAAATGCCATGACTTCTACAACCCCCCCATGGCAATTTTGGAGCTGTTGAAATTATGGAGGAATCCCATGCTTTTTCATGGAATTGTAATTCTGAGTTAATACTCTGGATCAACTCCTGGCTCTGAGACTGCAGTTGTACTATAGTGAAGTAGATAGAAGTGTTCCTGTCCTGTAGAGAACCTGCCCATCACCACTCCACGTGACCCATCATTCTGGTTGTGTCTCAATTTCTAACTACCCTTTGCTGAAAAATAGGCTATTTTAAATGGGCCCGAAGGAGGACAGACGCCCGTTGTTGATGTAATGCAGAACTGGAACTGGATTGCTTCTAGAAACACATCCAGAACTTTTGAAAAATCAAACGGAATTCTCTAGGACCGTGATGGTGAACCTTGGCACTCCAGATGTTCTTGGACTTCATTTCCCAGAAGCCCCAGCCCCTGTGAAGCCACATGAATGGGTTTACTACAATTCATCCGGCCCACACTGCCCTTGTCGCTCCCGGAAGCAGAAGTAAAACGTGCCCGTATAGAGGAAGGATTAACCCGGAAGAGCCTCAACCCAGTGGTGGGCAGCAACAGGATCGCACCCCCTGGGAGGGGGGTAGCAAAATTGGGTGGCCTTCGGGCAGGGGTATTAGCAAAATTGGGTGACCACACCCACCTCCCTGGCCTGCCCCATCAAGTTTTGTCCCTGGAAGTGGTTCAAGGTCTCCCTTGCTCAAAACCAGACATATCTGACTCTAGGGTGCAGTGCTCATCACCATTTACAGCCAAGGAGCCAGCACTGCCTGTGTTTGCAGATGTATATATGGCAGGCATGACTAGATTGCCCACAATGTAGGTTCTATCCATGATGTAGGCTCTGCCTACAACATAGGCTCCACCCACAGTGTGGTAGCAAAAAAAAATTCTGCCCACCACTGCCTTAACCGTGCAGGCGTGTTTTACTTCTGCTTCCGGGAACAACGAGGGTGGCACGGACCGGTTGAATCACAGCAAACCCATTTGTGCGGATTCACAGGGGCTGGGGCTTCTGGGAATTGAAGTCCAAGATCATCTGGAGTGCCAAGGTTCACTATCACGGCTCTAGGTGTTACAAAAGTGAAACTTGGAGATCAATGGTGGTTGTAATGATGCTTTGCTGGGAAGTGTCTGTGATAGTTATCGGTTACCTTTAAGCAGAGGTTTTGTGGCTGAGCATATATTTTATTTCTGAGTCAAAGAGTAACATGTGTTCTGAATTTGGTCTAGAAACTAGTGGCAGAAAAGAATGTACTTCATCCGGCCATGCCTTTCAGGTGTCTTTGTTTTTGAATGTGTGCAGCGGTGGTGCATGGTGGTGTCCCAACGTCTAGCTTATGGTGTGGGGTGGCATTATCAACAGGTAATTCTAATTTCATGTCTGGTTCCAGGTGGATTTGGAGGCACTAATTTAAAAAATAATAATAATTAAAGGCAGCATTGCTTGAAAGGTTGCACATTGTGGCCAACAACTGCCAGCCCTAAAAAAAATTAAAATGAGAAAAAGAATCATAGATTTTCAAAGCTGGTTCTCTGACATACGATGTTTGGTGCCAAACTGTGCATTACAGACAGCCTACCTTTAGAAGAGGGAATTTTATAGATAGCAGCTACACACGGTCATCTGTTGCTGCAATTTCCTTTTCTGAGAACGTTTCTTTTTATTTCTATATCTCCCCCTTTTAAAAAAAATTAATTTACTTTTTCATTTGGGGGAGATTTTCTTTTCTCCACCTGTATGCTTTCTTGTTCTGTGCACAACGAAATTGAATTTTTACAAAAGGGTTTTATTTTAAGTGCTGCAAAATGTCTGATTGACATGGGAGCTTTTCATACTGCATGTAGCTTGGAAATTAATTTGTTTTAATCTGTAATTGGTCATCCAGAAAGCAAGCACAGACCTCATTTGCAAATATGATTATTCATACAGAGGTCTGCCAGAATCATTTCTCTGAAAGATTCATGTAGATTTAATGATGGACCGTCTATACCAGGGATCTGCAAACTTTGCTCTCCAGATGTTCTTGGTCTTCAGTTCCCAGAAGCCCAAGTCAGCACAGTTGCTGATCAGGGATTCTGGGAATTGAAGTCTAAACATCTGGAGAGCCAAGTTTGCAGACCCGTAGTCTAGATCATACAGTTTGTCCTTCACTCAGTTTGGCAATAACTGTGTTGTTTTGCTTGTTTGTTCTTAAAAGTGTGGCCTTTGACTTCTAAAATCTTGGTGAAGAGTAGATATATGACAACATCCCCATATGAATGTACAAATCCTATTTGTTTTTTTCTCCAAGAAGTTCCTACAGTCTGAAATATTAACATGCATCATTATTGCCAGATAAATGTACGGCTTGTGACATTAAAGCAAGATCGGGGCCCTTGCTATATGAATACCAAACAGTATTAAGATAGTCTCTTTCTTTCTTTGATTTGCCTGACTAGACTTTCTGCATGAGAATTACATCCCTACACGTTTCTTATTCTCTATATTTTAGAATCTTCTCCAATTTGGCATCAAACTCAAGTTGGCATGTTTTTGAAAGCAAGTTGTGCCGTTAATTATCCTGTTGAGGGCAAACAGTTCTGTATGACATATTGTTATTAGCAAAGGCTAAAGCATTGGCACAAATGAATGAGTAGGATGAGGAGTTTGAAATCAGAGGGCACCATAAGTAACTACAGCACGGAGTTACTTGTGTGGGACAAGGAATGAGAGTAGTAATTTTTGCTCATACTTTTAGGTGAGGTCACAAACCTGCTTCTGGAGTTTCCTACTTCACAATTGCAGGTGGAAAGGATCTCTATGCACATAGCATTTGGAGAAGAATTGCAAGTTCCCAGAAATGGGAAACGTTTTTCTTGTATACAGTTCAAGTTTGTCACAGTGGCAGTGGCGTAGCGTGGGGGGGGCGGGGGGGGCGGATGCCCCGGGCAGCAGCTTTCAGGGGGCGGCAAAATGTCCCCTCCCCACCCTTTTGCTGGCGAGCGCCCCGCGTGCGCTTCGCCGCTTGCAGGCGAGGAGGAGAAAAAGGGTTTTTTTTAGGCGGACAATTCAAGGAGGGGCCCGCCCGCCCGGCTGCTCGCCTCTGCCCACCCAGCCACCCACCCAGCTTGCCGTGAGATGGGGCGCTCATCGGGGGTGGGTGGGGCCGTGGCGGGGAGCCCCCGGTGGGTGGCTGGGCAGGAGGAGGTGGGCAGCGTGTGCGCGCACGCGGGCCGCCCGCCAGGAGAGCCCCCGACGGCCGGGCGGGCGGGCGGGCCCCTCTTTGAATTGTCCGCCTAAAAAAAACCCCTTTTTCTCCTCCTCGCCTGCAAGCGGCGAAGCGCACGCAGGTTGCTGCCCTCGCGGGCTGAGGGCAACCTGGGGTGATCCTTCCCCACGGAGGGATTCAGCCGCCCGCCGGTTTCCCGCTCCCAACCCGGGCCCCGTTGTGGGCAGCTGGCCAAGCGCCTTCCTCCCAGCTCCTCCTCCTCCCGCTAGCCAAGGCGACCCTTCTCCATAGGCTGTTGGCTGGCAGGCCGCGAAGCCTCTGGTGGGGCGCTGGGCTCCCCTCGGCTGTTTGGACCCGAGCGGGCTTCCCGGTTTAGCCCTCTGGGCTTCGCCTAGGCCGCCCCGGAGGCCCGCCGCCACCGCCTCGCCCACTCCACCCAGGCGCGCTCCGTCCCTTGGGGAGGCGTGGGGCTCCTCTGGCTCCCGTTAACCTCCGGCCCGGCCCGGCCCTCCTCCGCCTCGGGCTTCCTGGGAGGGCTGCGCAGTGCTTGGGCGTTGAGCAGCCGGAGAGGCGAAGAAGGACTGGGCCGGCGGGTCCCGCCTTGGCACCGCGCGTAATGGCCCTGCCTGCGCGCCCTCAAGGGGAAGGCGAAGAGGCGGCTTGCTTTCGGAGGTAAGATGGGGGGGAATCCCCGGGGGCTCTCCGGGGGCGGCAAACATCCCCCGGGGATTCCCCCCCATCTTACCTCCGAAAGCAAGCCGCCTCTTCGCCTTCCCCTTGAGGGCGCGCAGGCAGGGCCATTACGCGCGGTGCCAAGGCGGGACCCGCCGGCCCAGTCCTTCTTCGCCTCTCCGGCTGCTCAACGCCCAAGCACTGCGCAGCCCTCCCAGCCGGGCGAGCGATCTGCCGAGGTGCCAGCGGACGGAGATGTGTGGCGCGTGCGAGATCGCGCGCGCGCCGCTAGTCAGCAGGGGGCTGACTTCTGCCTGGGTCGGGGGGAGGGGGCGGCGGCAGCGGCGAGCTGGGGGGGCGGCGAGTTTGTTCTTCGCCCCAGGCGGCTGAAGACTGCGCGACGCCACTGCACAGTGGGCAGGCTGAAGTTGTTCGGTCCAGAGCATGTTACCTACCTCCTCTGCTGCCCCTTATTCAACCAGCCTTGGCCTTTGAGCTTTTCCTGGTCATTCTTTCATCCCAGAACTTTAAATCTGGGCTTTGGGGTCTCTGCAGATTGCCAGTTGGTCTTGGCCTCATTCAAAGTGAACCTGCAGTGGTATTTTCTCTCTCTCCCAGGGAACCTTTACCCATACTTTTTCACAAGAGTCCTTGTGGGGTTCCAACTCTCTTACCAAAATGTACCCCTTTCCACAGATGTTCTTTTGTCGCATTGACAGTACTGTGTGGCAATATGTCTTGCCCACAAGACTCCTAGCCCGTCGAGATATTCTTTTAGCATCCCCGTTTCAAAATATTTTAGATTTGCATTGGGGGTTTTTTCTTCTGCCAAAGGAATCTTGACTATAATGCATACTTTAATGCACTGATTTTAATGTGGTGTTTACTGTTCGAAACGGAAACAGATTCAGCCTGCCACAAGGAATATGGGAAGCTTTTGTGTAAAGTGACCAAACTTTAATTTAACATTAGGTTCTTCTAGGTCTGTGGATGCGTTCATTTCTTTCTTTTTATTTTTCCTGGGTTAGGTTACTGTGGCTGTATGAAAAATTGTTTATTGTAATAATTATTGTTCAGCCATTTTGATCTACTTCCCTGAAATCTTTCTATGGGATTCGCATCAACTAATAAGCTTATTGGATATATAATATATTATGCTATTATTTTGCTATAAAGTGGTTTTTTAAAATTTAAATAATGTAAATTAATCAATATACTGTACTCTAAAAGCATTCATTATGACTTTATAGTATAATGGTGCTTATTATTAAAGGATTTTTGTCTTTAAGACTTGTTAAGTGTTTTCATGTGTTTTTCAATTCATGTGCCTAATATTCCTTTTCATGCTCAGTTTCATGAAAATTAGTGTATCATCTGAGATATATCATAAAAGTCTTCTTGTTCTGATTCTGAAAATTGGCTATCCTCATGGGAATCAGCCATGAAGGTTGTCCTGGGAACAATATAATGCATAAAAATAGCAAGAGTGAATTTCTGTTCAGTGTTAACAAATTGGTTAGATTTGTGCAACCTTGCCCTCCCTTTACAAAGGCATACATCTCTAAAGGGTTGTACACATATGTAAAAATTTGATAACTAACCTGGACAAATACACAACAATAATTGAAAAAGTTTTGTTTGTGTAGTTGCTTGCCTGCTTGCTTGCAATTTGCATTTATACCCCACCCTTTTAGTGCAAGCACCACTCAGAATGGCTTACAATTAAAACATTAATTGCAAACAAAAACACAGTAATCAACCCCAATCTAATAACATATAAAATCCAACTCATAATAATAGTTTCATGTCAGAAATTATTCTGGGTTGAAAGGATTTTTGTGGATGAAACTCTGCTCGGAACCGCCCAAATGAGGCTCCTTTCACGTCCTCAAGAGCTGGGACAGAGACAGGCACTCAATCCGTCATGCAGTACCCAGGATTCGACTTGCTGGCCTTCCATCTATCAAGGTGAGCTGCTTAGCCACTGAGCTACCACGGCCCCATAAAATCCACCAGGCAACATTAACATCATCCTCAAAATCCGTGTCCATGCAATAAAAATTGTAGAAGGGAGGGGTCTTTCTGGTGAGATGATCCAATGAGCTTCTCCAACAAGAGAAGTGATTAGTAATATAATACACACAATACTTGTGCTAAAGCACATCTATTGTTTGTTTATTTTTAGCGTTTATAGTTACCCCACCCTTCTGGTGCATGCGCCACTCAGGGCAGCTTAGGTCAAGGCCAAGGTCGCCTTTGCTTGAAAGCCAGTCGCATCTGGATCTAGGGGCTTTGGTGCTCATTTCTGTATACAGCCAAAGAGCCAGCCTTGTCTCTGTCTGCAGGTGTTTCCATGGATATGTGGCAGGCATGATGAGGCACCAAAGTGCATGGAACGCTGTTTATCTTCTCAATGAAGTACCTATTTCGTTACTTGCAATTTCTTGATTTTGAACTGTGACTCAGTGGTTAAGAAGCTCGTCATGTTAGCTGGAAGGCTGGCAAGTCAGCAGTTAGAAACCCTGGTACTACGACTGAGTGTCCGTCTGTCCCAGCTCTTGGGGACATGAAAGGAGCCTCACTTGGACGTTCCCTGAACAGAGTTTTTCCCACAAAAATCCTTTCAACCCAGAATAATTTCGGACACAAAATAATAATAATAATAAAAATAAATAGTAGTAATTATTATTATTCATTATTATCATTATTACTGTTATTTTAACTGCTAGGTTGGCAGGAGCTGGGACAGAGATGGGAGCTCACTCCATCATGTAGCCCTCAGGTTTCGAGCTGCTGATCTTCCAGTCATAAAGTTCAGCGTCTTGACCACCGAACCACCACAAGTCAATAAGGGTGGCTTGCAACATATAAAAACATCAAAATACCAGATGTGAGATTTAATTTGTCGGTGGTGGCTGCAATGCATGTCTGAGTGTACATTTCCCCCTGAGTATACATTTCAGGAAAAAGGCCATTGGTGTGCATTTGTTTAAGGTGGATTTAATTACAGATTATAAAAGGGAATTGCAATATGCAGATGGAGGTGCAAAGGAAGAAGAAAAATGAAGGTTTTATGGAGGTCAAGGAAGAGGCGGAAGGGTTGGGCAAGGGAGGGAGGTGGGCAAGGGGAGGCGACTCCAGTGCCTTCGATCTTGAGCTCCTGGAGGCTGTGAGCAGCAAAGGGCTGCAATGACCACCCTTGTTAAGCTGAACACATCCCTGAAAGGAGCCACCATGTGGCAAGAGGTTGAGGAAAGGGCATTGGGTCGGTTGGCAGTGGCAAAAGGGAAAGTCCTCTACCACCCAGAACGTCTTTGAATCTAAAAAGCAGAGCAGAAGTGAACCACGTTGGGTGGCATTGTGAACCGCAGCAGGGCCTGATGTGCAGTACAGCAGGAGTCACTCCAGCTTTAATCCAGTTTTTCCCAACACCTGGAACTGCAATCCTGGACTTGTAAACCTTGACCACTGCTGCCATCTAATGGCACCAAAAGTAAAGGTCTCTGTTGCTTGAAAGCCAGTCGTATCCAACTCTAGCGTCTAGTGTTCATCTCTGTTTATAGCCAAAGAACCAGCGCTGTCTGCTTCTGCAGACATTTCCATGGACATGTGGCAGGCATGACTAGAAGCCAGAGTGCAGAGAACACTGTTTACCTTCCCACCAAAGTGGTACCTATTTGTCTACTTGCAATTTCTTGCTTTCAAACTGCTAGGTTGGCAGGAGCTGGGACAGAGATGGGAGCTCATTGTCATGCAGATCTTGGGTCTTGAACTACCAACCCTCCGGTCATCAAGTTCAGTGTCTTAACCACTAAGCCACCACAGTCCCAGTGTCACCTAAACAGGAGCATTATTTTGTTGTTACCATCTAGAAGTTGTCTACACAGGCATGTAGCCCAGTCTTTGGTTTGGCTTTAGGGCAGGTTGGTCTGATCATGTCCACACATCAATAAGGCCAAGCAGAGTTACTTTTTAAGGCCAGGAAACTAGTGAATGCAGAACCTGGAAACTTTCCTTTTAAAAAGAGGCTATTCCAAAGTCTGGTTGTACGATTCACATATCCCCAAATTCCACCTCTTGCATCTCGAGCCCTAGGAGGGAGGTTGAGAGAAGCAAATCAGCTGAAACAAATGAAAATGATCACTATATGAATCTGTGTCAACAACCTTTTCCTAAAAAAACCAGAAGGATCCTGAACGCAAATGAGATGCACATTCACACAGTTTTACAGTGTTCAAAGACTGTAGGTCATTAACATACTGTTGGCTGTCAGAATTAATTAACAGAACAATGGCTGTGATTAGTCCTTTCCTTGAGACACAAAAGACCGCTGAAATCACCTGGGGGCGGGGGGGGGGGGGACAAACTATAGTTCAGACAAAAATGTGTAGCCTTTGTTCAGAGATTGGGCCTAAAGACAAATGCCCTCGCCTTAATTCAGTCTTCTTCTTGAACATTGGCTATCATGGTAATCAGCCATTTAATATTGTCCTTGGAACCATATAATGCAGTGGCCTTTCATCTGCCTTCCGCGTCACAGCATGACTCCTGTACCACTGATCCAGTTCAGTGAGTCACTTTCTGGTCCTGAGCCCTTTTGGTATGCAAAGTCCTCCTCAGCCCCAGGCCAGGATGGATGAAGCTGCTGCCCTCCATCAAGATGGATTCAAGTGGGGTTTAATCAGTGGCGTCACTGGGGGGCTGGGCAGCCCCGGGTGGCACTTTTTGGGCTATGTGTGTTCTTGGACTACAATTCCCAGAAGCCCTAGTGGGAGCGGGCGCCAATGTCCATCAGAGGGCGGCAAATTTGGCTTCAGCCTCAGGCGGCAGAAATCCATGCTACGTTACTGGGTTTAATCCACTTGGGGACCATCACGCTGTCCTGTGGACTTTGGCACCTGAGGCCATTAGTCCTCGGGGGTTGTCAGGTTAGTTCACTGCTGGCTGACACTTGGCATTGAGTCACTGGCAGTAGGGTCTACTTTATTGCCACAGCAGGATAACCTGGCCAGACTGGACTTAATTCAGTAGTTAAAATTAATGTTTCCCTGCATCAGGAATAGGGAAATAAGCAATCAGAGTAAACTTTCAGCAAGCTCTTTTATTGTAAATGGAAATACAGTAATACCTCGGATAACAATTGCATCGGATAATGCTAGAATCGGATAATGATACAAGCTTTTTGGGGAAAAACTTGCATCGGATAATGATTCTGGATAACGAATCTATAGCGTTATCCAAGGCAATCATCTGGGGGTGTGTGTGTGAATTGGGTAGAACATCTACCCAATCCACCACCCCCAGTGATCCATCGGTAAGAGTGCAGTAGGGTCAGGCGAAGAGGCGCTTGCTCACATGCAAAAAGGCACGCTTGGAAGCGCCTCTTCCCCTGACCCTACTGCACTCTTAGCAATCAGTAAGAGTGCAGTAGGGTCGGGGGAAGAGGTGCTCGCAAGCGCGTCTTTTTACGTGAAAACGAGCGCCTCCCTCCCCTGCACTCTTAGTGATTGCTATCGTTGGGGGTTGGATTGGGCTACCCTATCCACCCCCCAAATGCAGCGATGACTTCAGGGGCAAACCGCGCGGTTTGTCCATGAAGTTAGGGCTTTTTTTTTTTTTTTGCGTTGTTCGATGCATGCATCGGACAACTCTAAAAATCGGATAATGTCATGACTTGTGGAACCTAGTCATAATGTTATCTGAGGTTTGACTGTAAGCCATTTGTCATATAAACAATGACACCTACTGGTAACTTTGTCTAGTGATCCAAAAAAAAAAGGTATCAGCTACTGGTAACTGTGTTTCAATCTTAAACACTTTAATAAATCAGAATAACAATGTACAAACCATTCCTTATGCTTACAGTACTGGGAAAGATTAATGAGCAGAGACTTTGGAGACCAGTTGCCCATCAGTTTTGGGGGGTAGTTTTGCAAATAGATAAATAGGTACCACTTGGGTGGGAAGGTAAACAGTGTTCTGTGCACTCCAGTGTCTGGTCATGCCTGCCACATGTCCACAGAATCATTTGCAGGCACAAACAGCACTGGCTCTTTGGCTGTAAACAGAGATGAGCACTGAACCCTAGAGTTGGATACGACTGGCTTTCAAGCAAGGGCAATCTTTATCTTTATCTATGAACCCTTTACATTTGTTAGATGAGACACTAATGATAACAGGAGTTCCTTTTTTCATTTATTTAACTACTGTACATGTATATATGAATGAAGGAACTGGTGGTTTAGTGGTTAAGATGCTGAACTTGATGACTGGATGGTCAGTAGGTCAGCAGTTTGAGACCCAAGTGCTACATGATGAGTGAGCTCCCATCTCTGTCCGAGCTCCTGCCAACCTAGCAGTTCCAAAAGCAAGAAATTGCAAGTATGTAAATAGGCACTGCTTTGGCAGTTCCATGCACTGTGGTGTCTAGTCCAGCCTGCCACATGACCACAGAAACAACTGCAAATGCAGACAGTACTGGCTCTGGCTGTAAACTGAGATGGACACCAAACCCTAGAGTCAGATACAACTAGCTTTCAAGCAAGGGCCCCATTACCTTGACCTCTATATGAATGACTATTTGTAAATCAATACAAAAATGACAAAGCATAAATCTTAAATGAGTAATAAGACCCACCTTTGACTTAAACCAGCAGTTACCTGAACAATCAGATATAACTAAAAATAGTTAGTTATGCATTGTTTGATTATGCCCTTGTTTCTGTATCTTGTTCTTCTGAAGGTGTGGTTAATAAAACTTTGTTTTCTCAACTACTAAGAGAATCCCAAAGAACTCAGGTGCAGCTGGCTTAACTTGGTTGCTGACACCATACCTGGAAACCATCTCTCACCCTGGTGCCCTCCAGAGGCGTTGGACTACAACACCAATTATCCACTGTTGAAATATGATGAGCCCATGTCCATCCTGGCTGGTTTTAATAAGGTCTCATAAAGTATCTTATAAAATGTAAAATTGTCATTTGTTTTTCTTTTCCCTTCTCGCCCCTTCTTTTGGGGCTGCGGTAGGTCAGTGGTTAAGAAGCTCACTTTGTTATCTGGAAGGCTGGCAAGTCAGCAGTTCGAGACCCGGATACAGTATTGTATGATGGTTTGAGTGCCCATTTCTGTCCCAGCTGTTAGAGACATGAAAGGTGCCTCATTTGGGTGTTCCCTGAGTGGAGATTCTTCCACAAAAATCTTTTAAACCCAGAATAATTTCTGACACAAAATTATTATTATTACCCCTTCTTTTTTTCTCATGGCTTTTCAGATGATCAGGGACAGGGCTTTGTTTTCAAAATATCTATAACTCGCAAGCTTTCTGCCAGAGGATGGTAAGTCAAGGCTTCTAAATGAATACAAATTGCAATACAGGCAGTTAGAAGGCCATAATTTCCCATCACCAGTGGAGGGCAATCTCTTTCCAGAAATAGTCTGCATGATTTGCCATTAGCTTTGTTTCTGTTTTGTTTCAAGCGCTTTCCTCACAGATTAATCCAGGTGCCTGATTTGTGTGGGGAAATACAGCACCTAGATTCCCAGTAAAGTAATCATAAAGATAACCTGTTGCTACCTTGCTCAAAGGTAAGTCCCATTTCACTAAACTTTCTGAGACTGCCAATACACAAGACGTCATGAGTGACTATGATAGACACCAGATGAAATCCAGTAGTAAGCCAAACCTAGAGCAGATCCATTCAATCTGATGGGTCCACAACTCTGTCAGTTACATTGATTTAATCGGCCTATTTTTGTCCTGAATCTCTACCACTGTGTATTTAAAATGATTTGGGCAATTTTTTTTCACCAAAGACCACTTGACAAATATACTAGTCTTGGAAATAATGGGAGAAGTCCTCTGATGGCAAAAGAACAGAGGGCAGAAAAAGAGGACAAATAAATAAATGGAGGGATATTTGAATAGGGATTCTGGTTGTTGTCGTTGTTGTCATCAGCAACTCATATCCAAGAATGCATTATTTATTTATTTATTTATTTAGATTTATTATCCTGCCCCAATCAGGCGAACCCGACCCTAGGCAGCTCACAAAAAAGAAAAAGATTACACATAATGAGTGCAAACCAAACAATCCCACCACACCCCCACAAACCCAGAAACTGAACCCCAAGGTGCAAAATCAACTTCAAAAAAATAATAATTAAACTATAAATTTACACACACAAAAAAAAACAGGAAAAGCTCCATTCCTGAAGCAGGAAAAACGCCATTGGCATGAATTTGTTTAAGGTGGACCCCAGCTTGCTATGAAGTGACCCACACACTATGATGACAGAGCCCTCTCCTGCGCCACACATGAAATGAGACATGCAGGTTTTAACACCAGGACTGCAATGAACATCCACAGCCTTGAGGATATGGACAAGGTGCGCCTTCACGACCAGTCCATCTGGCATGTTTATTTGGTTGGTTAGTTAGTTATTACACTTCTATCCCACCCGTCTGGAATATTGTCGTGCTCTGGGCAGAATACAACAGATTAAACTTTTTTTTACTAATAATATAAAATTAAACATAATATAATGCATAAAACGGCAAACAATAGACCAAACTGAGTACATTATAGACAGTAAGCATCAAACAATACCCCAAAACAACACACATTGGCAAAGGTAAATTAAAGCGTTAATGAACCCTGTTGTTCGGCAATTGGAATAATCTCTTTTAAAGTCTCTTTAAATAGAAATTATTTCAATTTTTAAAAAAACATGGACAAGAATGGAAGCTAGCAACTTAAACAAATGTTTTATGTGGGTATTTGATTTCTTTTTTTTCTCCTTATTTTTTCAATGTAATTTGGATTTGTATCCAGCTTTTTGTAAGAAGGAGGGAAACTTTCTCTTATTTTTAATTTAAATGATCTTTTAAATTAAGTCATTGTGTTTGTTCTGAATCATTACCTGGATATCAGAAAATAAACAAAACAAAAACCCTGTAGCACTTTGAAGACTAACTGTTATATTTTTAACCATTAGTCTTCAAAGTGCTACAGCATTGAAACAAAGACTAACACGGTTACTATTTCAAAAAATTGAACTGGATTTTATTGTTGTTCTATGAAGAGAGGAAGAGCTACCAAATCTGTTAAAAGCTTGTCAAGAATACAGTATGGCAATAAATAAGGGAAACAAAGTAAAGCCCCGTGGTCTGGAAACATTTGCTAAGTATTTCAGTCCCAAAGGAAGGAGACGGCAAAATTACTGGCAGCAATTATTTCAGGCGCTTGCATTAGCTTCCCGGGCAAGTAAACAGATGCTCAAGATTTCATGACAAACCTTTTTACCCCATATGGAAGGAGAAATGGTCAATGTTCAAGCTGGGTTCAGAAATCAAATCACAACCTTTTGCTGACTCCTGGAATATACCAAATAATTTCAGTAGAAGATCTGTCTGTGCTTTACAGATCGCAGCAATGCCTTTGACTGTGTGGATCATGAGAAACTAGGGCCTGCTCTAAAAGAGGGTACCATGTGGCACAGTGGTTGTACTGCAGCCAAAAACTGCTAACATTGTGATCTCGATCCTGATGGAACTCAAGGTTGACTCATCCATCTTTCTGAGGTCAATAAAATGAATATCCAGCATGTTTGAGGAGCAAAAAAAATGCTAACTACTTTGAAAACCGACCACAGAGTGAGTGCACTAAGCACTATGGTGTGGTATATAAGTGTAACTGCTATTGTCATGGGAGACATTTTTTCCCTACGATTCTCAAAGCATGAGGTTGTAGTTTCACTAGGTATAGAAATCCTTTCCTCTCTGTGTCACAAGACTGCTTGTTTCCCAATACTCTTATCTCTAGGCTAGCTGAGTTCCCATGTTTTGACTATTGTAGAGCACTGTTTCTGCACTGTTTCTCCATGTTTTGGGAACTTGCTGTTTCAGTAAAAGCTACTTCTGATTGGTTAGAAGGTATCCCACCTGACTGCAGAATCTCCATCTTGGGGAGAGCAGAGGGAGTTTGCTTTTGGATGTCTATGGGTTAACATCTTTGCCTAGGAGACTATTCCTTTTGCTTCTTCAAAATGATTACCTAGAGTGATTGGATTGTTTTTGGACTGACTATTGTTACTGAACTTATTTACGCTTTTCTGGATTATCCTTTAAGAAACCTGATCAATAAACCTACTGTTTTCACTGGAAGATTCACGTCTCTTTCATCAACAGAAGCAGACACCACACACACACAAGGCCTAGCTACCAAACCTCCCCAATTTATTCATTGCCTGAGCATAATAAGAGTTCTGTTAATGCAGACCAGCTCTCCCATAGAGCTAACAAGGGCTACAGTTCCCGTAAAGAGACTGGGTCTCTGGAACTAGAAGGGAGGGGCCCTTGAGTGGGACGGCCGGATCTTGACACACTTGACCGTTCAAATGTGTAAACCAGTATTGTCAGCAGTTATAGAGCCCTGGTGGTGCAGTGGTTAAACCACTGTGCTGTAGCCAAACCATTGTGAGTTCAGTCCTGACAGGACACAAGGTTGACTCAGACTGCCATCCTTTTGAGGTCGGTAAAATGAGTACCCAACATGTTGGGGGCAAAAGCTAATTAACTTGTGAACCGCCCAGAGACTGCACTAAGTGTTATGGGGCGGTATATTAGTGTAATTGCTATTGCATTGTGGTCACAAAGTTAGGACAGAATATGGAGGAACGGAATCATTTCCCGTAGGCAGAGTTGCCAGACATGTTATTTCCCTTTTAGCTAAGTTGAAATACAAAATGTGTCCCATGAAAAACTGGATTAGTTTCAGATGAAGGAGGAGTGAAAATTGGCAGAAGAAACAGCAGTAATTAAAGATTTGCTTAAAAATTTGTACTACTGACTTGAGGTGACTACGAAATGAAAGAAAAAAAGGGGGGTCACAAATGAGATTAGTAAAGGTCTCCCTTGCTCAAAAGCCAGTCGTATCTGACTCCAGGGTTCAGTGCTCATCTTTGTTTATAGCCAAAGAGCCAGCATTGTCTGCATTCACAGACATTTCCGTGGACATGTGGCAGGCATACCTACGGAATGCTGTTTACCTTCCCACCGAAGTGGGTCCCTATTTATCTACTTGCAATTTCTTGCTTTTGAACTGCTAGGTTGGCAGGAGCTAGTACAGAGATGGGAACTCACTCTGCCGTGCAATTCTTGGCTCTCGGACACCAACCTTACAGTCTTCAAGTTCAGTGGCTTAGTCACTAAGCCACCACAGTCCCTACATGTCGCTACAAATGAGATTATAACAGAACATGAAAAGGATTTTTAAAAGTAATAACAACAAAATAATTGTATAACTTCTGTTGAAATTGCTGAAGAACTTCTGTAACTCAGTTCAACCATCCATCAAAATAGGATACTGTACAGCCAAGAAAGTTTTAAAAGAGAAGGAGTTTGAAAGGCAGCAAGGAAAGAACTGAAAAAGATCATGAAATGCAAAAGTGTTTCATTGGAGACTTAAGGCCAGGATCGTTACCACCACTGAATTCCCAGTTTTCTGTGTATGAATCTGGTAGCCGGAGAGTGAAGAAAATGGACAGGAGAAAATTGATCCGTTTGAAACAAGGCACTAAAGGAGCACTTAATGGAATATCATGGACTCTAGATGTAATGTAGACTGAAATGGGCAAATCACAGCTTGTGTGGCTGTGGGTATAAAAAGGAATACATGCACCAAAAGCAGGAGAGAGAGAGAAAGGCTTTATTGTACATATGCATACGGGTTCTCCACCTTGCAGCAAAGGGTCAAGAGAGAAAAGTCGAGTCCATCTTATAAAGAAGGCTAAGACAGACGTCAGACATCCCAATACACAAAATTCACAATAGGCTAGGTAACAGCCTTTGATCCCATCATGAGAAGACCAGACTCCCTGGAAAAGACAATAGTACTGGGGGAAAGTGGAAAGAAGTAGCAAAAGAAGAACCACCAACAGGAGATAGATTGACTCACTGAGGGAAGCCACAGTCTTTAGTTTGCAAGACCTGAGGAAGGCTGTTAATGAGAGCACTTTTAGGAGGCTCTGCTAATTCATAGGATTGCCATAACTCGAAAATGATCCAAGCAGCACATAATAGTAATAGAGGAGATATGGGAAGTCCTGGGAGTTTCTCTAAAATCAAGGTGTGATGCCTGAAAGTTTGGGAATCGCTGTTTCATAGACGTGAGCACTGTAGATCCCCCTCTGCCAAAATTTCCAATCCCCACAACTAAGTGAAGGAGGGGAGTTTGCATCTTCTTTGCACTGCCCAGAGTCAGAAATAGCAAAGCAAAAGCAATCACACTTCTATGCCACCCCATAGAGCTTAGTCCACTCTCTGGGCGGTTCACAAGTTAATTAGCATTTTGCCCCCAACATGCTGGGTCCTGATTTTACTGACCTTGGAAGGATGGAAGGCAGAGTCAACCTTGATCCCTGGTCAGGATTGAACTCACAACCTTTTGGTTGCAGGACAGCAGTTTAACCACTGCGCCACCAGGACTCCATAGTTTCAGGTATCCGCAATAGGTCTTAGAATGTCTCTCCCGTGGATATGAGGAACGTCCTGTATAATATCCCAGATGGGCAGTATAAAAATGTAATAAATAAATAAATGTTGAGACTCTGGCTCCAAATGCTGACTCAGCAGTTGTTCCACCCCGGCTTCTGCCTTTGTTGCATCAACCCTGGATGAACTCAGCTAATGCACTCTTAATGTCGCCACATGGGCAGCCAAAATCCTGCTGACCGGAGAAGCCCAGAGAGTTTAATTGCTTTTTCTGCTTTGCAAAGCAGAAGAAATCGGTGTCACATTTCTAATCAAAGCGGGGGTTAATGAACATGATACATTTGGCTCACATCATATCCAGCCACGCTGGGCATTCTCATAGTGCCTGGACTGATTTGTCCATGGGAGCGATACTTCCCTTTGAAATACTGTACTGTTGACGCCCCCCCCCCCCAGCTCATTGCTTCCTTTTCATGGGATGACACCTCTTTACCAGTTGAATCTCTGCCTGATGTTCAAATAGGAAAGTCAGAAGAGGTCTGAGAAGAGAAGTGGAGGAAGATCGTCTATAAGTCATCCCGAAAATAAATTGAGGTGCCTAATTTGGACCTCTAAAACTAGAAAAATAAATTGACCAGAGTATAAGTTGAGGGTGGAAAATTCAGCAGGTGCTAGTAAGTTTCAATAATTAAAATATATGAAATACAGTAAAATTAATTTAGACATTTGTGTGGATATGTTTTTGAGTACATTGATCCGAGTATAAGTCAAATCCCATTTTTGGACCTCATTTTGGGGACTAAAACCCCCGACTTATACTTGAGTATATATGGTACCAGACAAAAGGAAATTCTGGGGAAACCCATTCCGTAAAACGATCCCCCCCCCCCCCCAGAATATGGGACGTGATTTCCCCAGATTTTCCTTCTGTAAGACGGGGTTTCCAGAAAATGAGACGTCCATAAAATGGGATTTTATGGTACAGGTACTTGCAATTTCTTGCTTTCAAACTGTTAGGTTGGCAGGAGTTGGGACAGAGACAGAAGCTCATCTGTCATGCAGCGCTCGGGTCCCGAATTGCTGATCTGACGTCCTTCCAGTCATCAAGTCCAGCATCTTACCGACTGTGCCACCGTAATCTATATGGAGAGGAGTGACCTGTAAATAGATTAAAGCTAACTGGAGTTTCAGTCCCACAATACCTCACAGGCCACACAATCCCCATCCAGGCTTAATTCTTGTTTCTCCACTCATACATTCTTCCTGGATAAAGATTAACTTGCTTCCTCAGCTTTTGAATAAAATGATTTAATGATTATCAGAGCATAACATGCCAGTGTGTATCTCTTTTGTAGCTCTACGACTTAACATGTTAAATGGATATTCAAATCGCTTTTGGCCAGTATTCTTGGCTAAATTCAACTAGAAAGTAAACCCATTAAATCAAGAGCTGAATGCAGCATATGGTAATCCCATTGAATCAGTAAGTCTACTCTACTTGCAGACATAGATTTCAAGGACACTTGGTTCTGCTTAGGAACCAACAGAAGGATCAAAGCAGGTGTAAAAGTACTACACAAGTTTACATGGGGTTTAGTTTTCAGTAAATATGCAGAGAAACAAGTTTTATATTTCGTATATAACTTTACAAGGATCATGTCAAGCCTATGTAAAGGTAAAAGTCACCCTTGCTCAAAAGCTGGTCGTATCTGACTCTAGGGTTCAGTGCTCAACTCTGTTTATGGCCAAAGAGCCAGCACTGCCACAAATGAGATTAGTAAAGGTTTCTCTTGCTCAAAAGCCGGTCGTATCTGACTCTAGGGTTCAGTGCTCAACTCTGTTTATGGCCAAAGAGCCAGCACTGCCACAAATGAGATTAGTAAAGGTCTCTCTTGCTCAAAAGCCAGTCGTATCTGACTGTAGGGTTCAGTGCTCAACTCTGTTTATGGCCGAAGAGCCAGCACTGCCACAAATGAGATTAGTAAAGGTCTCTCTTGCTCAAAAGCTGGTCGTATCTGACTCTAGGGTTCAGTGCTCAACTCTGTTTATGGCCAAAGAGCCAGCACTGCCACAAATGAGATTAGTAAAGGTCTCTCTTGCTCAAAAGCTGGTCGTATCTGACTCTAGGGTTCAGTGCTCATCTCTGTTTATAGCCAAAGAGCCAGCACGATCTACATTTGCAGACGTTTCCATGGACATGTGACAGGCATGACAGGAGCAGATGGAACGCTGTTTTCCTTCCCACCAAAGTGGTAACTATTTATCTACTTGCAAAAATTTTTGCTTTCAATCTGCTAGATTTGCAGGAGCTGAGACAGAGACGGGAGTTCACTCCGTAGTGCAGCACTCAAGTCTTGAAATGCTGACCTCCTGACCATCCAGTCATCAAGGTCAGCATCTTTAACCACTAAGTCACTGCAGTGCCACCAAGAACTCTAAATGGACTTAAAACATCAGCCCTGCATGGCTACAAACTGAAGGAAACGGCCACTTCCAACCACTAGCCAAAATGTCTAATTAGCTTTGACTACATTTGGTGCACCTAGTGAGTAAATCAAATTTTAACCCCAATTCCCTGATGAAGGGCTCAGACTCTTTCTCCAGCTAAAAAAGACACTTGTAGTTTGCAAAGAAGGCAGCCATCTGCAGTGATGTATGGTGCAGGTAACCTGGTATCTTGTGTTTGTTAAAGGGGGCATGTTGATGTCAGACAACCAGCCGTCCCTGTAAGGGCTCCTCCCTTCACGTTCCTGAGACCATGCTCATTACTGGAACTTTAGCCCTTACCTTGCACACTTGGGAGAGCTGGGCTGCGTTAAAAAGAACTCTTACTATGCTCAGGCAATAGAGCAGAACAAGGGAGGTCTTGGTAGCGTAGCTGTGTGTGTGTGCCAGAAAAGAAAACAATCTTCAGAGGAAAACAGCTGCTTTATTCATCAGGTTCTTATAGCATAGTCCATGGAAAAAACGTAGATATAAAAGGTCAATAACAGATATCAGGCCAGGTAACAGTCCAGGTTCATTAGGTAATCATAATGAAAGAAAAAGGGTAGTCCCACACCATAGCCAGGGTCTTAAGCCATTGAGATCCAAACACGAACTAACTAACTTCTCTGCAAAATGGAGATTCTGCAGTCAGGTGGGTTAACCTTGGCCAATCAGGGAACAGAGGAAAACATTCTCATAACAAAGGATTGTTTACACACGTGTACAGTGAGTGTTCTAGCATGTAGTCAAAACATGGGACCAGAGATAGGAGCACAGGGACACTAAATTGTCAACAAGCTGTCTCGTGACATGTAGTCTATGAGGCAGAGAGAACAAAGGATTTTTGAGGCCTAGCTAAAAACTACAACCTCAAGCCTTGAGAACATTAGCAAAAAGATGTCGTTTCCTGACAGTTGATATCAGATGCAGCCCTCTGCCCCCCCCCCCCCCCCCCCACAACTCACCTCTAAGAAACAAATCCTAGCACGACATCTTGCCAGGAATGTTTAAGATTCTCACTGATAATTTTCCTGCACGGTCCACAAGAAATTAGTGCATATCTGAAGAAATGATCTTGAATCACAAAAGCTCGCATAATGCTGATTTGTTTAAAGTGATCCAATAAATCCCTTTCTATTGCATTTGTACTTCTGTTAACAGCAGCCTAAAATAGCATTGGCCTTCTTTGCAGCTGCATCGCATGGTTGACTCATATTCAACTTGTGATCAGGCTGAAACGGTTGGACATGTTTAGCCTTTAGAAGACAGGGAGGGAATAGGACAACACTTTTTCAAATACTTGAAAGGTAGAGGAGGGGCAAGATTCATTTTTGAACATCCCAGAAAGCCTGACGATATTGACTTTTACTAAGCCCATCTGCCTCCCTCTTGTGAATTCTGCTGAGGCAACATATTACCCTAATAACTGTGCTTCCTCATGCCAGCAAGGCACTTAAAACCTTTCCCTTTAAAATTTAGTTAAATATCATTTCCCACAAGTAGATGCTGGACATCACATGGGAATAGAATATTTCTCTGAACTAAGGTCCTAGAATTACCTGTACAGTACAGGGGTTGTTATTTTTATCATGTCAGAGGCACACAAAGGTGCTTTCTGCGTTGGAAGGATTTTTGCTGGAGAAACTCCATTCAGGGAATGCCGAAATGAAGCTCCTTTCATGTCCCAAGACCTTTTCCCACCTAAGTGGTTCCTGTTTATCTACAGTCAAACCTCGCATAAAGAAGAGTGCCTCGCTTAAAGAGTAACTCGCTTAAAGACCAGAATTTTCTATGAATGTTCGCTTTGCATAACAAATAAAACCAACCAAAAACTCACTTAACAAATAAATCGGGGTTCGCAATCCGCCCCCCCAAGCCACAATTGGTCATTTACAATGGTGTTTTGCTTAAAGAGGAAACTCACTTAAAGAGCAATCCTGTGGAACACATTATGCTCTTTAAGTGAGGTACAACTGTATTTGCAATTTCTTGCTTTCAAACTGTTAGGTTGGCAGGAACTGAGACAGAGACAGGCGATCATTTAATCATGCAGTACTCGGGTCTTGAACTGCTGACTTGCCGACCTTCTAGCTAACATACGCTCCACATATGAAAAGTGTACGTAACAAAACTGCCATTTAAGGAGTTACATACCTAATTTACACAGATTCTTCCAGAAGCCAAGACAGGCACTCCACATTTATTTATTTATTTATTCCCCTTTGATGCGAGCACCACTCAGAGTAGCTTACAGTATACACTGTATAATGTCAATTCCTCATTGAGGTGGACAATACATTATGCAAATAACCCACATAATTAACTGTACAATTAATTACATAAATGACCACACACTGACCTTGTAACGGATTGAACAACTGCACCCGTGGAACTGCTTCCTAGCTAGGACTTCCCTCCTGGTGCAACTTTTGCAGCAGCTGACACAACCTCAAGTTACACAGGCATAGTTATGTAACAGGATTATTAGCTGGCTGGGGAAATCTGGGAAGTGTAGTCCAAAGAATGACATCTCTTTAACTCCACTAACCACCACCACCTCTCCACAAAAAAACAACAACCCCAAAACCAGACTGGTGCCCAGTAATTACCTGCTGCAAGACAGATGCTTGAGCTTGACGCCCATCACTGGGAAAGGTAACAGCGTTCTATGTGCTCTGTCATCTAGTCATGCTGGCACATGTGATCATAGAAATGTCTGCTGGTGCAGACAGAGCTGGCTATTTGGCTGTAAACAGAGATAAAAGCACTGCACCCTAAAGTTGGGTACAACTTTAGATTACGACCAGGTTTTCAGAAATGAAGACCTTTACTTTTACCCTAGAATTAGAGATTTATTACATCTCTTCCAGAAAAAAAGCATTTCTTCCCTCTCCCAGCCTTTCAAGGGCTAGCCTGTACTTGCCTAGCACATCTTCTGAACTTTCAGCAACAATTGGCACCCAACAGATAACACAACAAGGAAATAGGAGTAGGACCTGTTATAAACTTAGATGTTGGAGGAGCCCCCATATCTCCTCTGGCTTCATGATCAAGGCCCTCAACAATGTCAGATACAACAGAAGGTCACCAAAAACAATCTGTCCATCTTCTAATGTGATTCTTACTGTCTCCTGCCCTCAGAGCTCCTCTGCTTTCCATGGAAGACACACCAGACCATCCTTGTGGAACAACATTAACAGAGGAATGCTTAGACCTCCTGGTGCTCTGTTACCGCTCCGTTAATGCTGCAAAGTAGCTATTGTAAACAAGAGGATTACAAGGGGGGGGGGCGCTCAAAAGGCAAAGAAAATTATCTACATGAACATAGATTTTAGTGCAATGGTTTTAATGTTTTAATTCTGTGGTTTAAATTGCTTCAGGGAGGCTTCTAATAATGGAATCCCTGAATGCTGACCTTTAGCTGACTAAGTTTGTTTTTAACATTTAAAATGTATTTAATCATTCAGTGTATTTGAATTACTATTATCATTAAGCAGCCTATAAGTTATTCTGCATCTAAACCTGATGTGAAACTGCCAAAAATGAAGGCACCTTTGGGGTGAGTTCATGCTGCAGTTCCTTTTGCCTGACCTAGAAAGATTAGCTGGCAACACAAGGTTCCCGTTACCAGGGTACGTCCGATTATGTTTCAAAAATAATACAATCTTTGAGGAGGCTTTTTCTGTGTACCCCAGCCTATAAATTAGACAGACAGACAGACAGACAGATAGAAATACCTTAGAACTGCAGCCACTCTGTTCTTAAATACAAATACCTGTAGATCCATGGAGTTTATATTTGTTTTAAAGCGAAACTGGTATGGCCGGTTTGTTGTTAAACAGGTGGAAAGAAGGCTTGCTAAGGTTATGCAAGGGATGCTGTTCCTTGCAGCAAGTGGGGTTTACTTCTGAGTAGGTAGACATGCACAGAAGTGGGGGGCTCATGTCATATAATCACTTCAGAACTCTTGAGTTTGAAAACCATGGGCTTTACCTCCAATAAAAAGGCAATCATGCTTGGAAAAGTGGAAGGCAGCAGGAAAAGAGGAAGCCAGGATATGAGATGGATTGACACTCGGGTAACCACAGTCTTGAGTTTGCAAGAGCTAAGCAAGGGAGGTCAATTGCAGCAATTGGAAAGTTACTTTTATAGACTAGAGTTCCCAGGATCCTCTAGCCAGTAGGGCTCTTTCAAATACTGTACTAAAATAGGCCACTTTTGACTCCCTTCCCCTCTGTGACTTTCCATGACCTTTGACCCACCCACAATTAGTGGTTTGAAGATAGATCTATGGCCAGCTAGATGCAAAAAGCAATGATAATTTTGGAGTCACGTGACTTCATGCCGAACCTTCCTCTCCCGTGACTTTCGGTCCACCCCCTCCCCCCCAAATGGTCACTTGGTATTTGAACGACCCCTTATGGAGCTATACTTTTAAAAAAGTAACTTTCTCTACCTGTGACTTTAATGTTGCATTCTCAAATGTATATCATGTATCTTGTGCACTTCTGCACTTGAGGAAGACCTCTTTAGGTTTAGTGTAATGAGTGCAAAGACTACAGGCTTTTGCAGGCACCTTTGTGAAGGAGCAAATGTTAGATGTTGGCAGATTTTACTTGCGTGTTAAAAAAATAATCTAAGCATAGGATCGAGCTGTAGGGACCCAATCCAACCTAGGCACACTGCTTGAGAACCAAATCCCACTGTTTCCAATAGCAGTTACCCCAATGTGTAAGTCAGTGTGTAAAGAGAAAAGTTTGCCCCCTCACTCCCCTGCCACCTTCTCAAACAATGAATGAATGAATAGCATTCGTATTAATATTTACTTGCATTAAATTCCTATACTGTACCTAATAATTTAGATAAGCATCAGCAATAAAGAGAAACCTTTTTTTCTTTTAAAAGTTGGGTAAATGTAAATCCAACATGAATAATGTAGTCGTCGCCGGATGCTACTCGTATCCGAGCATACATTTTTCCTGGAATTCATTTTCTCAGTCATATACTGTACATACAGTATATGCTTTTGTGACTGTTCGCACTCGGTGCTGCATTCATATGAATGAATGAATGAATGAATGAAGCCTGTGAATGACAACAACCCCCAAACCCTCCCCCACTGTGCTTTTGCGCATGCGCCTCCCCTCCCCCTCCCTTTAGCCCCTCCCCTCCCGAAGTCTCGCCCCGCCCAAGCTAAGTGCCGAAAAAAGGGGAGCGAAGCAAGGAGACGAAGAGCGCGCAAGCAGGTAGGATCGCGCGCAGCCGGCTAGCTAGGATCGCCAAGGTGAGCTGCGCTTCGATGCGCGTGAAGCCGGTTCCTCTCCCTGCCTCTTGTTTCAAGGGGATCCCAGTGCACCAGATCGTGGGTTGTAATAGCCTTTCAGGGCGATCCTTTTAAAGGCGTTTGGGGATCGGGCGGAGAGGGCTGGTGGTGGGGATCCGGCGGGGTCTCTTTGCGCTCGCTTTCTTTCTGCATGCCCAAGCCAGGGCTTGCGTTTGCGCCTGGAGGAAAGAAAATCCCATCCTGTGATTTAGGGCTGGTGTCTGGATTTCTGGGGTCTGCGGTGTGGGATCGGATCGGAATGTGGCTTTGGATCGCGCAAAACCCCGTCCGAGGAAGAGCGATTTCTCTTTGGCTGCACGCATCTGAAAAGCCTCCTTCCGTTTTATCTCTTGTGACCTCTTGGTTATGCCTGTTCGCGCTGGGCGGGCAGGTTCCTGGTTTGCCTCCTCGGGAGTAAGCTGGCTTGCGCTTCCTGACGCTTACGTCCCAGTAAGCCTGCTCCGGATCGCAGCCTGTGAAGAAACGTTGGCGCTCCAGCCTTGAGTAATAAAGAAGAAAAGAAAAAGGGGTGGATTTTGGGGGGTGGTCGCAGTCCCCCCAAATTCCCCAAAATTAGGCTTTGATTTTCATTAAGTTTTTTTTTAAAAATAATAATAATAATTCCGGAACCTTGTTCCATGCTTTGGGCTTCTTTGCAAGAAACCCTTGTTTTTCCTTGACTCTTGGCTCAGCCTTTCCCTTCCTAGTGCTTTCCAGATGATTTGGATTACAACATCCATCTTCCCTTCCAGGCCAGCATGGGGTGTTGTAATCTAGCCCAGTGGTTCTCAATCTTGGGTCTCCTGATGTTTTTGGATTCCCACTCCCAGGAATCTTGGCCAGCACAGCCAATGCTGAAGTCATCCAGAAGTTCTAATCCATGAACGTCTGGGGACCCAAGGTTGACCCATCTAGAGAAACAGGTTGTTCAGGTGGCTTGGAAGCCATCAAGACAAAGGGTTCCTACCTTGCAGGGGTGTTTTGCCTTGAACTTTTAGCAGTCTTGGTTGGGCAGGCCAGGTGCAATGGGTTCGTCTTGGCTTTCTCCTCCACATGGGCAGAAATGGAATAGGAAGGTGATGAATAGTTGTTGTTCCTTCACACATTGATGTGCTGTCAAGTTGATCTGACTTATGGAGATCCTTTCCAGGAGGCTTAGGGTTACCAGGTGGGGAGTGTGTGTAAAACTACATATGACTCCAGGGTTTCTCAACTTTGGTGCTCCAGGTATTCTTGGGACTTCAATTCCCAGAAGCCCAAGTCAGCACACCTGCTGATCAGGGCTTCTGGGAACTAAAGTCCAAGAACATCTGGGGACCCAAGGTTCTTCTTCCGTGTCTAGGGCAGACAAGAAACTGCCAAAATGAAGCCACCTTTTGGTGAGTCCATTCTGCAGTTCCTTTCATCTGACTCAGTGTGAGAAAGATTAGCCAGCAATACAAGGTTGCCGTCACCAGGTTATACACGGTTGTGATTCAGAAATACCACACTCTTTGAGGAGGTTCTTTCTATGTCAGGGATTCTCAACAAGTGGCCCATGGGCCAGATGCGGCCCATGGCACGATTTCATGTGGACTCCAACCGTGTCCACCACACCAGGAAGTGCCATGCGGTAAAGGAAGGGGAAAATGGCTGTCTGGCCCCCGAAGCTGTCTGAGGGAGTGTGATCCAATTACCCCCAGCTTAAAAAGGCAGAGAACTGCAGCCTTGTTTTACTCCTTTTCCTATTCCAAACCACTCTGTTCTTCCGTATTCTGTCCTAACTGTTGCTTCTTGATTCATGTACAGATCTCTCATGAGGCCTATAAGGTGTTCTGGTATTCCCATCTCTTTAATTACTTGCCACATTTTGTTGTTGTCGACACAGTCAAAGGCCTTAGTGTAATCAATGAAACAGAAGTAGACTTGTTTCTGATATTCCTTTGTTTTCTCTATGATCCAACGTATGTTGGCAATGTGGTCTCTAGTTCCCCTGCCTCTTCTGAACCCCGCCTGCACTTCTGGTAATTCTCTCTCCACGTGCTGCTGCAGTCTATCCTGTATTATCTTGAGCATCACCTTGCTAGTGTGTGGGATGAGCGCAATTGTTCGATAATGTGAACATTCTTTGGCATTACCCTTTTTTTGGGATTGGAACATATACTAATCTTTTCCAATCCTGTGACCCAAAGTTGAGAAACACTAAATAAATGGTTCCCATTCTCTTCCTCTGTGGGGTCGCCCTGACTGTTCATCTTGTCCAAGGCTACATAAGCTGTCTCTTCTCCCACCATACCACGCCCACAGAGTGGTAGTAAAATTTGTTGGAGCCCACCACTGTTCACCACCCTGCTGCTGGGTGTGGATGCCAGATGGCACGGACTAGCTGAGGTTCATTGCAAGATCACAAAAGAGTTACACCAGGCAGAAAGGTTTAGGAAGCTGCCTGATAGAAATCCGATCCAGTACAGCCCAAACTAATCTTTTGTGGTCTCACATCCAGAACTGATCTTGCTTTGCAATTAAAATCAAATTAGATCAGGTCTGCAGTATTCCCTGAAGTCAGAGGCGTAGCAAGGGGGGGCAAGGGGGCGGCCCACCCCGGCACTTTGTGGGGGGCTGCTGGGCCACAATGACCACCAGCCTCACTTCCTGCCTTCCTGGCCACCGCTGCTGGGGTAGGAGGTGGGGTGGCCGCGCGCCTGGGACCCTGACAGCATGGGTGAGGGTCTGGGGCGTGGCATGGCGGTGCGGGCCCAGCGATGAGCCCACCGTCGGCATCCCAGGCTCGCGGCCGCACTGCCTTCTACCCTGGCCTCCGCCCCTGGGTGACTGAACCACGCCCTACACTACTGCCTGAAGTCCAGTTAGCACACTTTACAGGGAGTGCTGGTAAACTCCTTGTTGTTCCTGGAAAGTGTCGCTGCCCCAATACCTCTTTCTTCATCAATTTCCACCTTTCATAGCCTGTGTTTCTTTTCTGTAACTCAATAGGGCTATTACTAGCACTCTGTACCTTAGTCTGTCCATGCACTGAGACACAGTGGGTTGTTCTTCTGCACTGATGAGAACTAGAAACTTGTCATTGAGGAGGATTGTGGAAATTTTTTAGCCTGCTTGATTGCATGATTGGTGACAGAGTTTCTAATTGGGAACACTGGGGAAAAATCCATCCACAGTTGCACAACACCAAAAAAAATCCATCCATAGTTGCACAACACCAAAAATTGCATAACCATTTTCCTGTGGAATCTTTCGATGAGCCTTATACAGAGGGTGCCAAAAATGGGGGGTCATTTTAAGAAATAAAAAATTGTATTAGAATCATAAACCTCAATATATGCTGATAACAAAAGATGAATACAGGTGGCATTTCACTTCTGCAGTTACAAGAAATGATCAAAGTGGTTACCATCATTGTCCAGACCAGTGTTTCCCATCCTTTGGGTTTTGGACTTCAGTTCCCAGAAGCCTGAGTCAATCCCCCAAAGCAGTGACCAGCCAGTGCACTGACTTGGCCATCTGGGAATTCAAATCCCTCTGTGTGGCTTTGGGAACCATTGGTCCAGATGCCTTTGATTACAGCAAACTGTTTCAATTCTTTCCCGAAGTACCGCCAGTGTGGCCGATTTTCCAAGGTACACCACATCCTTTAAGATCCCCCGTGGTAGAAATCAAGGGGCATTGAGTTAGGGGACATGGAGGAAACTCAACCGTACCTCTTTGTCCTATCCATTGTCCTGGCAAATTCTCACCAAGTCTCAGTGGAAGTGCAGTGAGGTGCCATCTTGTTTGAAGTAAAATGGATTGTTCCCAAAAAGACTTCTGTGGCGAGTGTGTAAACTGTTCCAACACCATAAAAGAAGAAGCAGAACTTGTTTCCATGCAAGGCCTCCTGGATCTTCCCTAGTGAACATCGGACACAATACCATGCATCTCAAACTTGTCACAAATGCATGCAATTGTTAGGCATGTTGGAGGTTCTATTACATACTCACACCTCCGTTGTTGTTGTATTTCCTCAACGTTATCGAATTTCAAATACCACTTCAGAATGGTCTTGTGCTCCTTGAATGACAACCGTGCTTCCGACATTTTCTTTGACTGTTCTGCCTGTTGCAGGGTGACACTTGCATTCATTCTTTTGAGTGAATGACTTACTCCATGTTGCTCTCATAATTCAATGCAACTTTGAAAAGTAAGACATAGATAAAATTTCTTAAAATGTGTATACATTTTTGGCACCCTCTGTATCTGACAGGCTGCTTGTCCATCCATCTAGGCTGGGATTTTTAGCTGTGCCTGGCGATGGCTCTTCAAAATGTCAAAAACTGGGGGGGGGGGGGGATCCCTAAGTCAGGAGTTCTCGCGTTTTTCAGTGGGCCGGACGACACACACCTCAGACAGTTGAGTGGGCCGGACTGGTGGTTCCCCCTGCCGTAAACACTGCTGTAAAATGTACCCGCGGCTGTCTTAAATGCATTTACGACAACTGTGGACTAATTTATGGCTGTAGTAAACATGTTTATGATGGTGGTGGACTAATTTCCAGTGGTAGTAAATGCGTTTACGATGGCCGCAGACTCATTTACAGTTGTCACAAATGTGTTTACGATGGCCGTTAATGAGTCCACAGCCGATTCTGTTGGCTGTGGCTGTGGGGGTGGCTGGAGCGAGGGGGGTGGGTTATTTGGCACCGTGGGCCGTAGGTTGAGAACCTCTGCTCTATCTAAGCCATCAGAGCTTGAGGAGCCCTGGTGGCACAGTGGTGAAACTGCTGTACTGCATTCAAAATATGGTGAGTTTGATCCTGACTAGAAGACAAGGTTGACTCAACCTTCCTTCCTTCTGAGGTAGGTTAAATGAGTACCCAGCATGTTGGGGGGAGGAAACGTTAATAAACATGTGAATCACTCAGAGAGTGCACTAAGCTCTGTCTATGAGATGTTATATAAGTATAATTGCTATTGCTATATCCTTGTTAACGATAACAATGTTCTAATTATGGGCTATCTGCAATGTCTGTTTCTGCCCCTATTCCCTATCAAGTTCTTCTTTGTGGTCTCTGCGTACGTGCAGTAAACCCATTCATGTGGATTCACAGGTGACCACGAAGAAGAACAACACTTACAGGTAAGCGACCTTTTTTTTAGATCCCTGGTGACACTGTTTAAACTGCTGTACTGCAGCCAAAACATTGCGAGTTCAATCCTGACCAGGGATCAAGGTTGACTCAGCCTTCCATCCTTTCAGAGTCAGTTAAATGACTACCCAGCATGTTGGGGGAAATGCTAATAACCTATAAACTGTCCAGAGAGTGCCCTAGGCACTATGGGACAGTATATACTGCAAGTGTAATTGCTATTGCTGTCTTCTGTAAACATTTCTTCTCTGTGCCTTGGACAGCAGCTTGAGGGTCCTACAGAAGGTGATGCCTATCCTTTCTAGAAAATTCACCCATGCTTAGAGATGGGTGGTTAGATCAGCCCCAGTTTGTCAACTGTGGAGTCAGCTGGATCCACGTGTCATTGGGATTCAACCTCTGCATCTGTACTTGATGTTTGGTTCAAAGGGGTGTGGATCGTGTAGGCCGGTCTGTGTTGCATTTGGCAAAATGATGAGGCTGCCATTTGGAAGGGGTAAAGGAATGGTTGACCTCTGCTAGATGTTGTGCCACAGTTAGCTGTTCCTGCTGTTGCTTTTATCTCCAATCAGCGATTGGAGATAAGAAGCTATTTGAAGTGTTTAACTTTAAATATCCTCTGTGGGACCAAGCAGTACATTACATGCATGTTGCAGAGAACTGAGTTGTGCATTGTGGGCAGGTTGTATGGAACTGAGTTGTGCTTTGTTTACTCAGGGGTTGAACTGAATATCATTCAGTTATCTCTTGTATAGGGAAATGCCCAGAGCAGTGTGGCTTACAGCTGTAAGTGTTCCCATGTCATTTGCTGGAACGTGCCTCCTAGGACCCTTCCCAAATTGGAATGGGGTCTACCAGTGAGAGAAGCTCTCCTACCCTGGTTTAGACAACAGACTTGGGTAATGATTTTTAGCAATGAAGCCCCTGAGCTAAGCAAGGGAGCCGCTGTGTTGAATCACACCTCTATCATGAACCCAGTATATAGCTGTAGTATCTGTGGTACAATTCTCCAATCCGGGAAAGTTAGAACCAATGGACCTCACAGGGCTATTGAAGAGCTTACCCAGAGAAAACTTTGAACAGTCCAGAAAATATGTCAGTTGTTACTTCCTGTTTACATCCTAACTGGGGTGCAAAATATATGACAGAGAGGAAGGGTGCAGTGTATGCCACCTTGATCTCATGTAAAGATCTGCGGTGGCGCAGTGGTTAAACTGCTGTACTGCAGCCAAAACAGTGTAAATTCGATCCTGACTGGGATCAAGGTTGACTCGGTCTTCCATCCTTCCAAGGTCAGTACCCAGCATGCTGGAGGGCAAAATGCTCATTAACATGTGAACCACCCAAAGAGTGCACTAAGCGTTATGGGGTGGTACCCATATGTGTGATTGTTTTGGCTGCTTTGGTTTTAAGGACTGGTTTTACCAGTTTCTCTCCCCCCCCCTCCCCTGAGTTTCCATGGCTGAGTGGAAATTAAAACTCTGTTCTTCGGTGTCCTAGTTCGTCACTCTATCCACTACACTACATTGGTTCCACTAGATTTGTACAAATTAAAAATGCTTCCAAGCCCTAATCTGGGGAGAAGGTCTCAGCCCCGTACCCTTTCAAGAGTTGGCTGTGCTAGTTGAAGATTCTGGAAGTTGTAATTCAACTCTTCCTTGGTGTCTCTAATTGGAAAAGAGTTAAGGATATACACATGCGGAATCTGCTGCCACTTAGAATAGGTTCTTGTTGTTGTTTAGTTGCACAATCGAGTCCGACCCTTTGCGACCCCATGGACCAACGCATGCCAGGCTCCTCTGTCATCTGCCATTCTCCACAGTCCGCCCAGATGGTACTGAGAAACAAAACTCATTGTCTCTAACAAACTGACAACATCTTTTGTGACTTAGCAAATGGCGAATCATCGTCGTCTCCAACTCATATCTGAGAATACATTTTTTTCCTGATGGATCCCAGCTTGCCATGAAGCGGCCCACAAACTGTGATCTCGGAGCCATTTCCTGCAGCACATATGAAATGGATTTAGCACCGGGACTGCAAAGGACTGCCACAGCCTTGAGGATATTAGCAAGGTGCACCTTCACAGCCAGTCCATCTGGCCATGGCCTATTCCGCCTACATGACCATTGGGAATCAGAAGTGGTTCCTCTTCCGCTCATCTTGCCATTGGGCTCAATAGAATGGTTTCCAGTGGCATTTCCTTCACTGAGGGGAACATCAGCCTACTTAAAGGGGCTCAGCCGCCTGTAGCCTTTGGCCCCTTTAGGGAGTCAAGTTATTTACTGCTGCCCAATACTCAGTGTTACGTCACTGGCTGTATGGTCTACTACATTAACGTAGTGGGATGTTCGGCCAGACATGGAAATGATGAATGCCCCGTGTTCATTTCTTCACCTTTCTGATTAGAGATTGTTTAGAAAGAAGTCTAGCTGAAAAGAGTTTTCATTTCAGGTTTAAAAGATGTGACCTCCAAAGTTTGACTCAATCTAAACAGAGATTGATGGAGACGGATTGCTTTTGGACTACACATCCCGTAATCCCTTAGCCACCGTGGGCAGGTGTTAATTCTAAAATACATGATGCTCAAACAATGACCTGAGAGCTCAAAACTTTATAACACTCTTTGATAGTTTGAGTCTGTGGCCCATGGCAGCTGACATTTATCCCTAGAAGGGTTACTTTCATTATTAGATCAACTTAGCAATCACATTAAACTTCATCAAGGGAGCATGGGGAGGAAGTAATAGTTATATCTCATCTTGAATACTACTGTGTGTTCTGTGTGAGGCTATCCTTGAGGAGTGTTTAGGAACTTCAGCTCTTGTGGTGTAATAATACATTTGGAAGTGGAGGTGTTCCATGCCCATCAAGGATAGTTAAAAATGTAAGCAGCCAGATCGGTCTGTATCAACAAATGAGGAGCTGGTCTTTGGTAAAGTTAACAGGTCTTGATTTCTCATTCAAGCCCAACTTCTACTTGCAACCACATCTAGTTCCAAGAAAAATTCATTCAGCTCTGCAGTCAGATACCTAAACCAGTGAGTTATCCATCAGTTATGTCAGCTCATGTAATTGTGGGTAGGCTGCTGATGTCAGCAATTTGCCACCATGTACAGTATTCAGTTGTATGGTCTGCTTGAACCCAAGTCTTCTGAGTCCTAGCCTGACACTGACCATACCACACAAAGGTTTGCTTGCTACATGGCTTGGCAGGGGTGGTGTTTCTGAAGAGGGACAACACAAGACAGGTGTTTGGAAAAGGTGTTGCCCAATCCAGTGGCGTTTATTTATCCTAATGTATTGATCTTGGCAGATTTGTTCAAAATTGTGTACACTAACCTAGGCCAAAGGTGCTGCGTTCAGATGTTAAGGAAGAGGATGGTAAACAGGAACCTGTTGTTGTGTGACTTTTGTTGCCATAGATAACCTAGGATGGATGGGGAGGTAATATTTCTGAAAGCATGTCTGTATGCCAGTAATCGTTAATAGTAAGCTGGTTATCCCTGTGAATTACCTGGTACAGGTATCGCCCAGTGGATTGTTATCAGGAAGAGTAGGCGGTAAGCAAGATTTTAAATCACATATTTTCTTAAATGGTCAGTTTAAAACAAAATAGGTTCCTCAAACAACTAGATGTGCCTATTTTTTAGCAATAGCAATTACACTTATATACGATCTCAGTAACGCTTGTGCACTCTCTGGATGGTTCATAAGGTACTGTAATTAACATTTTTGTTCCCAACATACTGGGTACCCATTTTACCAACTTTGGGAGGATGGAAGGCTGAGTCAATCTGGAACCCCATCTGGATTGAACTCACAACATTTGGGCTACAGGACAGCAGTTTAACCACTGCACCACCAGGGCTCTTCAGATCTAATGTTACACAAAATTTGATTTCCTGTGTTTCTCTCTTGTATATTTTTGCTTAAACTGGTTGGGTAGCTCGGTGGTTTAGGCATCTAGTTAGGGGTTCGATTCGAGCACAGCTTTGTAGTAACTCAGTAAAAGTATTTCTTAACCCAGGGCTTTATTATATTGGCTGGGATTCTGTTGCATGACTTTGCTTGCATATGTCAGAGTTGTTCAAACTGATTTGGGGAGGGGGGGATTGCACCAAGGTAGAAGTCTTGTCCAAGAAATAAGTGGATGGAGACTTACATAGTTCACTGCCCGTTCGGACATTCAGACTTCTGGGCATAACTCCTCCCAAATATCTACAGGTATCATTTTGTGCCTCTGGCACTGTTTTTGCTTATAAACAAAGTCTAATGAGCAGAATCCAATTATATCAGCCTAAGTGCAGTAGAATAAGAAATAGCTGCTAATTAACAAGTCCCCTGCTGAATTCCACATCACTTTCACTCGACTGAGAATTCAGTTGGGGACTCATTAATTAGTGGCTGTTTCAGCACTTCATGCTATGCCATTACACTTGGAGTGGCACAAATATTCAGTTGAATATTTGTTCTGTTTATTGTAACTGCCTGTATTGTCCTCAGACTTCATTTTAGAGTGGGTAGAGAACCTTCAGCCTTCCAGAGATTTTGGTCTTTGTCTCCCAAAAAATCCAACTATCACAGCTAGTTGTAAGGTAAACCACCCAAAGGCTTCCCACCTCTGTTTTAGAGTAGTTACTTAACACACTCAGTTTGAAATAGCTTGTTATAAAAAATGTGACGTTAATTGATCCTCTGCTCTTAAAAGGCTGCGGTATTGAGGGTTCTTCTTCTTATGTGTCTAGGCCAGATGTGAAACGGCGAAAATGAAGCCACCTTTTGGTGAGTCCATTCTGCAGTTCCTTTGGCCTGGCCTAGGGTGAGAAAAATTATTCAGCAACACAAGGTTACCGTTTTACCAGGGTACGCCCAATTGTGGTTCAAAAATAACAATCTTCAAGGAGGCTCTTTCTGTGTAACTGTAGCATGAAGACTGTCATGAGAATATAATGCCATGGCCCTTCCTCTGCCTTCCACATCGCAGCATGACTCCCGTACCACGGATCCAGTTCTGTGAGTCACTTTCTGGTCCCTTTTGGTCCTCCTCAGCCCCAGGCTAGGATTGATGAAGCTGCTGCCCTCCATCAAGATGGAGTAAAGTGGGATTTAATCCACTTGGGGAACATCACCCTTCCCTGTGGACTTCACCACCCAAGACTGTTTGACACTCGGCATTGAGTTGCCCAGGAAGCTGGGTTATTCTGTGTGTAGTGTACTGTACTAGTAAGCCTTGATCTCTGTTGAGTCCCTAAGAGACACAGGTTAAGATGCTGAACTTGAGGACTGGAAGGTAGTCAGGTCAAAAGTTTGACTCCTGAGTGCTACGCAAGAGAGTGAGTTCCTGTCTGTGTCCCAGCTCCTGCCAACCTAGCAATTTGAAAGCAAGAAATTATAAGTAGACAAATAGGTACTACTTCAGTAGAAAAGGTAACAGCACTCTGTGCACTCCGCCGTCTAGTCATGCTTGCCACATGACTACAGAGTACACAGACAGTGCTGGCTCTTTGGCTGTATACGGAGATGAGCACTACACCCTAGAGTCAGACACAACTAGCTTTCGCGCAAGGGAGACCTTTACCTAGTGTACTAACAGGCCGTGATCTCTATTGAGGCCCTTAGAGACACACTGGAATGTTTTAATGTCACCAATTTCCACTTTGTAATTGCTAGCCTTCAATTGTGGAAAGTTCTGAATACTTAGACCGGGATGGTTTCCTATTCCCTTTTCTGAGAACATTCTGGATCCGTGCAGCTTGCTCAATGACCCACAGTCTGGTTTTTTAGGAGCGGCCTTATGGGGAATCAAACCCCCAGCCTCTGGTTTTATAGCCAGAAACCTAAAACACTGAGCTATCCAACCTGTTATTAATTATTTTGTACAGTATTTGTATTTAGACTTATATGCCGCTCTACTTGCCGAAGCAACTCAGAGCGGCTACCATAACACGGGCAACATATATTACAATATCAAATATAAATACAACATAAGCATATACAGTCAGTAAATCTAACATAAAAATGAAAATGCAATACAATCTCTGTAGCAATTTATCCATATAAAAATCAACTGCCGCCTGCTGAGAAGCACAATTCCCAAATACTAGCACAGATATACAATACAAAAAAGCAAAAATATTCAATACAATAGCACAGAAAATACAGAGCAGTCAGGAGAGTCAAAAGAGTCCTTATCTCTTCGCAGCAGGGAGGGGGCTGGCTGTGGAATAGCTGTGGTGGCAGGGGTGGCAATCTTTGGCCAGCCGGCCAGCCCAAGCAGCTGCCTCCCATTCCCCAGCCTGACTGGCTGGAGAGAGTCTGTTGGTGGACGCGGCGGCTGCGGCGGGGTTGCTATAGCCATGGCCATTCCACACAGTATAGGTGTTTCAAGCCACCTTTATCCCTTCCTGGGCTGGGAAGGGCTGGCCCCGACACAGGTGCGTTGGGCGGCAGGGAAGTCTTGGTCCCGCCACAGGTCTCATCATCCTTTATCCCTTCCTGGGTTGGGAAGGGCTGGCCCCGACACAGGTGCGCTGGGCGGCAGGGAGGTCTTTGCTTGTGGAAATTCTGGGTTTCTGTTTAAGCTTTCTTGGCTGTGGGAGACTATGTGGTTCTGATCACTCTCAATCCATCATGTCCTAACTTTTCTGGCCATGGGCCGATCATGTGCTTTAGGGAGCTAGTCACTAAGGCATGTGGGGCAGATGGAGCCCCCGACGCCAACTCATCGAACCCACAAAGCCCTTGTCATCCCTGGAAGTGGAAGTAAAACGTTACCGTATGGGCGCATTATATTTCCGCTTCCAGGAGCGACGAGGGCTTCATGGGCCAGATGAATTGTCATTGGGGGTCACATCCGGCCCCCAGGCTATAGTTTGGGCACCCCTGATCTAGATAACTACAATATCTACCATCTGTAGCTAGCAGGGCTCATAGAGGAGACCCTGACATCTCAGTGTCGATGGGGGGGGGGACTCCTTGAAATTTAAGGATAATTTCAAAAATGTACACTGATTTTGAATTAGGCTTGTTCAGAACTTGGATAGAAGAAAAGGAGATGGCAATTTAAAGTACATTTTTTTAATTTAAAAAATCTCCGGGGTACTCTTAATCCATCATGCCCTATGATCTACAGAACTACAATATCTATCATCCATAGCCAGCAGGACTAATGAAGTAGATTCCTGATATGTCAGTGTTGGAAGAAAAAGCCCTGAAATTTAGGGGTAATTTTAAAAATCCACAATGATTTAGAATTAGATTTGTTCTGAACATGGCTGGAGAGGGAAGGAAGCGACATTTTAAAGTAGTTTTTAAATTTAAAATAAATCTTGGAAAAAGTTAGACAGCTTTTCATAATAGCAAAAGTAAATGCAAAATTTTGGTTAAGATGCTGAACTTGACAACTGGGAGGTCGGCAGGTAAGCAGTTTGAGCTCTGAGTTTTGCACAATGGAGTGAGCTCCTGTCTCTGTCCCAGCACTTGCCAACCTAGCAGCTTGAAAACAAGAAATTGCAAGTAGATAAATAGGGACCACTTTGGTGGGTAAACAGCGTTCCGTGTCTCGTCATGCCTTCCACATGACAATGGAAACATCTGCAGACACAGACAGTGCTGGCTCTTTGGCTATAAATGGAGATGAGCACTGAACCCTAGAGGCGGATAAGACTGGCTTTTGAGCAAGGGCGACCTTTACCTTTACAGACTTTACGAGCTGGGAGAGAACTCTTGAAATTATTTGGCATTTGACAAGGCTTGTAAGGACCTTGTAAGAAATGATGCCAATTCTCTTCTGTCTCTGTTTTTTGTATGTCTCTGGCAAGTCGTCGGCTGTTGGCTTTTGGGGTCGATGGAATTCTTTAGCAGACCTGGGCTTCGTTCTGTTTGCTTAACTGGGTTTTTATTGATCTGGAAAGGCTTTTCCCCATGAGTGAACAGATATGAGAATACTGTGACTCACTCTTTCTCATTGTTTTGTGTTGTAAAGGTGGTGGGAGTGGGAGGGAAAGTTATACAGTACTGGGAAAGTCCTCCTTGTGTACTCAGGGGTGCCTCCGCCTCTTTTGACATGTGTTTGACTAGAAGGAGCCAAGGGGACTCGCCTTGTACAGAAACTCTGAGCAAGAGGTTGGAGCAAGAGAGATTCTGCAGACACGGCTCAGAAAAGGGTCCATTGCAGTTGTGTTGGCTTGTGAGTATCTCCAAGGAGGAAAAAGTGCGCATATTTCATGGAGAGAAGGAAATTTGCAGACTTTATTCTATCAGGCTACAGAGTTGGGGTTGAACTTAAGCCAGCTGCAGGATGTTCCCACTGAAATGAGTCTGGATCAAAGTTTGGAAATAATACAGTAGAATCAGTGATAGCCATCCTTGGCACTCCAGGTGTTCTTGGACTTCAGTTCCCAGAAGCCAAAGTCAACACACTTGCTGATCAGGGCTTCTGGGAATTGAAGTTCAAGAACATCTGGAGTGCCAAGGTTGGCCATCACTACACTACTAGATCAAATGTATTAAACTTAAAACGGTTGCTTTTATCTCAAATAGAAGAAACACATGTCATTTTAAGACAATTGTATTTATAAAATAAGCTTCAAGTGTTAAAAAGGCTATTTTAACTACAAACAAACCCATGTAATTCTTTAAGTACCCTAGCTGGCTCATCTTCCTCTTTAATATTAAAGTAATCATTTTAATACACGTTAAATAAACATGTTCCTACCAAAGTCAGGTCTGGAGCAAAACTGTATGGGTTGGTGATGGAGCCACAGATTAGAGGAAAAGCTTAGAAGTAACATCGACTACGGTGGGTTAGTGGTTAAGACGTTGAATTTGATGGTCGGCAGGCCAGCAGTTCAAGACCTGAGTACTGCACGATGGAATGAGCTCCACATTCTGTCCCACATCCTGCCAACCTAGCAGTTCAAAAGCAAGAAGTTGCAAGTAGATAAATAAGTACCACTTCAGTAGGAAGGTAATTTATTTATTTATTTATTAGTCATATTTATTATCCTGCCCCAGTCGGGTAAACCCGACTCTGGGCGGCTTACAGCATGGGAGGGCATTTTTTACCATTCCAATAGCTGCAACAGTGTGTTATGTGGAGGGATGAGTAATATTTCTTCATGACTTCTTGAAAGATCATTGGGTGGGTTGTCTCTCCCCCCCCCCCCTCTATTTTTAAAGCATTGAATGGAATAAGGATGACATAAAAGCAGAATCCTGGTTTGTTTTTATGCATGTCCAAAAGGAATCACGGAGATTGGCAGAGTGAGTGCTTGAAAATGCTGAGTACTGTACATCCCTGGATTACATTCAGCACCTTGTCGTTAGCTCCAATTAACTGCTGTACCTTCCACTGTTCCTCTTCTGCATATGTAAAAATGCAACAGACACTAGCCATAATTTATTTTAAAATAACATGCCGGTATTGTCACATCCAAAACTTATTATCTGTATTAATGTATTACTAAAATGTTTTACTGACCACTAGTACTAATGCAATGACTGTTTCAGGTTGTGTTGTCATGTACTGAGTTGGGTAAACAGATCTCTGAAGCTAAAGTGTTTTATTAGCTAACTATACCCATGAAGGTCACAAATCCAGCCCATTTACTGTATGGAAGAGAAGGAACTCAAAGTTGTGTTGCCATGATATTGGCCGCTTGTGACCTTCTTCTTGGCTGGGATTTTTCTCTGTAACTTACAAGGAAGATCCATTGGCTAAGTTCCTCTTCCTTCAAGTGCCATATCCATTCTGGATATTGGCTATCATCATGGTGACAGTCTTCCTGTTCTTCACTTCTCAGAAGAGTTCTTCCAAGGGCCTTTCACATGAGTCTTTCAAGTTCTTCAGCCATGAAATCTGTCTGCGTCCAGGGCTGCCTCTCTTCCCAGGGATCTTTCCTTGCAGAGCGAGTTGGAGTATTCTGTAGTTTATGTTGTTGCTCATGATATGTCCAAGGTATTGGAGCTTTCTTTTTTCAATGATCTTAAACAGTTCTTGTTCTTTATCCATCTGGCACAACACTTTTACGTTAGTCACATGGTCAGCCCATGATATCCTTAGCAGCCACCTGTAAAACCACATTTCAAAAGCTTTGATATTCCTTTCAGATGTTTTAGTCAATGTCCAAGCTTCGACTCCCTATAGCAGTAATGGTGAACCTTGGCACTCCAGGTGTTCTTGAACTTCAATGCGCAGAAGCCCTGATCAACAGCAGTGCTGACTTGGGCTTCTGAGAATTGAAGTCTAAGAACACCTGGAGTGCCAAGGTTCACCATCACTGCACATATAGCAAAACTGGGAATACATAACATCTCACTATTCGGATCTTTGTAACGAGAGTTAGATCTGTACTTCATAACAAATGTTGCATTTTATGAAGGTGGATCTTGTTAAGGCCCTGGTTAATGTTAATTGACAGCTTCCTGTTCACAGTCAGGTTTTAATGAACATTGATGAATGTTCTAGTCCTCAGCAAAAACAGTATCTCAACATGTTGAGACACCAAGTTGAAAAATAAAATGCTCAACCAAGGCAATATTTTTGGGTGGTGCATGGAAACAACAAGGGATTTTTATTTATTTATTTATTGCCTTCAGTTGCAACATTAGTGCATGCAGAAAAGTTCAACAAAATGTTATATGTTGTTATAATTCTTGATGTTTGCAGTAAATACAAAGGTTTGTGCAAAAACATTTTTAAATACAAAATAGAAGCTTTACATAAAACTGTTACCGCAGAATTCACAAAAAATGTCCTGAAATGTGAAAAATATGAAAAACAGTTGTAATCTTCCGTGAAGAGGGTGTAGCACAGAGAAAGGTTTTAAAATGCTTCCTTCTTGCCTGAAGAATGAATTAAAGGAGGATTTACAGTAGGTCCCTAATAAGCAGGTTCTGCTCACTCCTCACTTTATTACTTTCTGGTAATCAGAGATGGAGAGTTAATAGTAGTTACTGTGGAATTGCCCTGTGTTTAATCAGTGTTATTAGTTGCACCATTATTACAATTTTCATTTTCTTGTCTTTGAGTGACAGCAAATTATTGTACTGTTAGGAGCTGCGGGGGCTCAGTGGTTAAGAAGCTCGCCTTGTTAGCTGGAAGGCCTGCAAGTCAGCAGCTCGAGACCCGGGTACTGCATGGCGGAATGAGCGTCCATCTCTGTCCCAACTCCTGCCAACCTAACAATTCGAAGACAAGAAATTGCAAGTACACTAGTACCTCAGATAACGTTATGACTTGGCTCCACAGGGATGTAAGACAAAGGGAAAGTAAGATACAGTAAATAAAATGCAGTAGTTGGTCGCTGAATCTTCCAACCCAACAGTGAAGTAATCTAAAACTGTAAATAGGAAAGCTGTTAATTTATTGAAACAATTTAAAAGCTCTAGCAACATTTTGCCTGATAAAATCAGACTGTAAATGCAGTTACATGTGTATAACCACACCCTGCAAAAAAAAAAATCATTTAGTCCAAATTATTTGTGTGTAGTGTATATTTATTTATTTAGTCACATGTATGCCCCACCCTTTTGATATGAGTACCAAATGACATTTTATAAAATACCAAGCATAAAATGAAGTTTCCTTTTGCTTCCTTGTTGTGAAACACATTTATTGGGGAATATGGGCTATTCTGTCACCTGGAAGGGGGACAGTATTTGTGAAAGTAAAAATAATAAATATGGTTGATATCCATCTCAGTGGAGTAAATATCAGTCAAGGGTTCTTAAGCCATTACCAAATCTAAAATGCTACAGATTGTGGTTACTTGCTGTTATTTTTCTCAACTCAGATCCCTTCCCAACTGATCATGGCTTCTTTTTTCTGAGCAAACTTCCAAAAACAAACCTTCATGGGGGGTGGGGGACTGGATATCAAACTAAGGTCTTGAAATGCTCGAAGTGGTAGTCTTGTTAATCTGTGCAAGCATATCAGGCAGGAAATAAAACAAAAAAAAAAAGGTGAAAATAAAGACAAAGCCATTGTGGCACCCCTGAAGTCTAACTGCTATAAATATCTCTTCATGAGGTTGTCAGATCTCCACTCCATTGGAATGAATGCAGTGCCTTTTATAGTCATGTTTTAAAATAGTAGCCACATTAAGTCTGTGCAATAGTGGGAAATGCCACTATTGACTCAATTAGCATTTGTGTTATTCTCTATATAGCCTGAGTTCTTGCACCCACCTATCATTGTTCCTGAACTAATTCCCACTGGAAAAGTACTTACTTCCATACCAGGGTTTTTATGTTATCACCAGGCAGGAAATTTCACATTGACTCAACCAATCCCTACCTCGTCAATCTTGAGGCCATGGATAAATGATTGCCATTTAGTCACACATTTATGTCTGAAGAAGTGGAGTTGATCCAAAAAAGCTCGCAGTAAAATGTAGCAAATGCAAGAGAAAGGCAATTCATTTGTTGTTGTTGTTGCTGTTCAGTCGCACAGTCGATTCTGACCCTTCCTGGGGAGCAGGCTGCAGGGAGCTTCAGGCTAGCAGCTGCTCTTCCTCCTCCCTGCTTGGAAAGACAGCAAGGAGGACGCCGGGGGCCTCAGCAGCAGCCACAGTTTCCTCCGTGGCTGCGTGTGACCGCCCGATGCTCTGCGCTGCCACACTCCAAGCAGCAAATGGCTGCTTGGCTCAGCAGGCAGAGTGCTGTAGGCGTGCATGCGCAGTGGGGGAAACCGGTGAAAAGATAAGCCCCTGAGGTGGTTCACCCCAAAAGCCGCTGCCGGTTCGTGCGGATACCGGGGAAAACTGCTACCGGTTCTGGCAAACCGGTGCAATTGCTCAAAACTCTCTTCCAACACCACATCTCAAAGGTATCTATTCTTCTGTTCTCAGCTTTTCTAATGGTCCAGCTCTCACAGCCATACATTACCACTGGGAATACCATTGCTTTGACTATGCGAATTTTGGTTTGCAAGGTGATGTCACTGCTTTTAACTATGTTCCCCAGGTTTCTCATAGGTTCCCTCCCAAGAGTCAGTCGCCTTTTTATTTCATGGCTACAATCACCATCTGCAGTGATCTTTGATCCTAAGTAAAATCTGTCACTTCTTCTACTTCTTCCCCATCTATTTTCCCGGGACTGATAGGGCCTGTTGCCATGATCTTGGTTTCCTTGATGTTGAATCTCAAGCCAGCTTTTGCACTCTCCTCTTTCAACCTGATCAGTTTATTTATCAGTTCATTTATTAGATTGCTTTTAAAAACCAAACATTTCTTGAGCTTTTATGATTTCTTCTTCAAGCATGCACCAATTTCTTGTGGATAGTCCATGAAAATTATTAATGATGGTCCCAAAAGTTTATGGCAAGATGTATGTTAAAGGTGAACTGGATGTTCTTAAAGGTGAACTGGAAAAAACAGCTGACTGTATCCCTCCCTCCCTCCCTCCCAATTAGTACCACCATTCTGGGCAACTCACAGCATGAAATAAACATTACATAAATTGAAACTACTGTATTACATAAGTCAATCAAATGCCAACTTATAAAATTAAATAACAAGAATAAAATACCTATCCAGGTGACATCCAAGTAAAACAGTAAACATTAGCAGGTTGTCATAAACCAGTAGACCAGAATTCCAGACCAATATTCCAAAATAACAGCTCTCTAATTTTTTAAATTTTCTTTTGTTTCTTTATATAACTTATTTTCTTTTACAAAATATACAAAAAAGAATGAACAACTTAAATGACATAAACAACTTAAACAGAAACAACATAAAAATAATATATATAAAAAACTATGGACTGCTAGAGATACCATCAAAGCATTCTCCAATTATGGAGCTCCACTCCTTTTCCAAAGCTGCCTTGATTCTTGCAAAGATGAATCACTTTTCCCTTTTACTCGAACAAATGCTATAAAAATTCTCCAAATCTCATTAAATATATATTTTACTTAGCAAACCCCCTTTTACTTTATATTTATATGTATTTATTTATAATTCACATTTATATAGCCGCCCATTCACCACATCGTGGCAACTCGGGGCAGCTTACAAGATTAATACAAAACTTCCCCAGAATGAGAGCTTTATACAAGATTAAGACAAAAACAGCAGGAGAGTAAAAGCTCACAAAAGTTCAAATGTTCAGGTGCCGGCACAACCGGGGAAGCATCTTCGGCTGTGGCTCCTGCTAGCAGCCCTTTTATCCTCCCGGGCAGGTGGAGTGAGTCCGGGGGAGGGCAGAGACGTCCTCAGGTGCCTGCATGGCTGTGGTGGTGGATACTTTATTATTACATGTCAATTTATCATAGATCACTCCATTCCAAACTTCTTTGTACAATTCCATTCTTTGTACCATTGGGAGGGGGGACACATTATTTACTTTCCAGTTTTTTGCAATCATTAATCTTGCTGTAGTTAATAGGTTGGAAATTAATTCTTTCATAGTCCGGTTCCATTCATTATTTCACATATTGTTTAAAAGTGCCATTTTAGGACATATATCTAGATTTAACTTCAATATTTCCTTAATAAGTATCTCCCAAAATTTAAAAGTAGACTCTCATTCCCATCACATACCAAACTAGGTACCAATATCCTGATAACACCTCCAATGTAAATTAGAGTATTTAGAATCAATGCAATTCAACCTCACCAGTGTTACCGTATATATTTGAATATACCGGTAAGCCAAATTTTTTAACACAAAAATGAGGGTTAAAAGGGTGACTCGGCTTATACGCGAGGCACCCACTGCAGTGGTCCCAAGACACCCCCCAGATTGAGCTGTGCCAACGAAAAAGAAGATCAGGGAAGCAGGCACGCCTCAAACCGGCACGGAGAACTTTCTAGCTGCTTCCGGATTGCTGGCTCCCTCCCCTCCTCTTGTGGGTGCCCAAACTATGGCCCAGGGCCCGGATGCAGCCTCTGATGCCAATTCATCCGGCCTAAGAATCCCTTGTTGCTCCCAGAAGTGGAAGTAAAATGCACCCATATGGCTTTTCCAGGAGCAACAAGGGCTGTGTGGGCTGGATCCGACCCCTGGGCCATGGTGACTGGCTGCCCTGAAGCATGTGACCAGCCCGCGGCCTGAAAGGTTTGGGCACCCTGGGCTAGAGCGATGTTTTCTGCCTCAGCTCTATTGGCCCACATACCTTTTTACCCTGCAGTGCCCCCATCGGTTGGGTGGTGCTAATTCAAATTCAGTAAAAAACTATACCGTACCTGCACATTGCCGTAGACATTCTAAAAGCTGATGTCTCAATTAACTTAATTTTATTTTCATGTCAAAGTGATTATGGAAACTCACTAACAGCTCCTGCATTTTCCACCCTCGGCTTATACTTGGGTCAATCTGTTTTCCTAGTTTCTCAGGTAAAAATGAGGTACCTCAGCTTATATTCAGGTTGGCTTATACTCGAGTATATACGGTAAATACTACAGTAAAACCCCGATTTACATATGCCCTGAGTTACATAAAATTCAACTTACACAATGATTTTTGTACTAAAACCATGTCCCAATTTACATAACACCATTTCCTATGGGTTTGCTTCAATTTATGTAAAAATTCATTTTTCCTATGGGTTTGCTTTGAGTTAAGTAAAAAACCAATTTACATAAAAGCCTATGGAACAGACTTTTTACATAAGTAGGGGTTTTACTGTACAGTATCTCCATATTAGTGCATTAAAATTGTTTTTAGTATAGTTGTGTTCTTGTCCGATATGCCTGCACAGACAAACATAGCTCTGAAAACTAATAAAAAATTAGCATCTGTGATGGTTTATGTGTCCAGTTGGCTGTTCCTGTCCATAAATGCTTTGGAATGCAAGTGAGATGGAAAGAAGGACTTTGTGAATTTGGAAGACAAAGCCTAAACGTATTGAGAGCTGCTTAAGATCTTGCCATGTTTGGAAGAGTTGTTTTGGGAGGCTAGGACTCCCGCTGTACACTAACCAATACCATCACTAGGAGCTGTGGGCTAACCTGGAGTGCTACCGTCAGGAAAAGAAACTTTTGCAAGCTCCAAGGATCCATCAAATTGATGTTGCAACGGGTGTTTGTTGTCTGTACAGACTGATTTCCCCAGAGCTTGGGAAAGGCTTCTTGTTGTGGGTGGGAACCCAGTGCAGAACCAGGAAGTCAACCTCAGTCACGCTCTAACTGTCAAAACACAGCTGAGAAGTGATGGGAAAATCCAAAACTGGAGCGAATGTGCTCCGAAAAGCCTTTTGCCACTCTGGGAAACAGTGGAGCCTGTCCAAGAACCCTCTAAAAGTGGTGCGATTCCTGTCATTGTCACTGATGATGATGGAAACGCAAGTACAGTAAAACCCCGATTTACAAATGCCCCTACTGACGAATAATTTGACTTATGAATTGGTTCTGCACTGAAATCCATGTCTCGAGTTATGAACATGCCCCGAGTTACACATTAATTCTTTTTCTTCTGTGTTGCTTCCAATGAAGCAAAAAACGGCATTTCCCCTATGGATTTATATTTTATACACATGCAGCCTTTCTGAGCCTTGTAGGAGGCAGTAGAGTGTTTGGAGTGATTTCTTTGTCTGGAGTTTCGGCGCCAAAATGGCTGCCGGTTGCTGTTTCTTGCTGAATTTTTCTGAGTTTTCTGTCCATTTTCAAAGCTTCTTTAAGGTAAGGAACAGTGTTTTTGCTTATGCATGCTTTCCTTTCAATGCTGCTGTTGTTTTTGGGTGAATTGAGTGATTTTTTGAGGGAGGGGAAACCCGTTTTGATTTTTTGAGGGGTGGGTGGGCCTTTTTCTTTATCTGAATGGAGATACCTCGAGTTATGAACAAATTTGAGTTACGAACAAGGCCATGGAGTTGATTTTATTCGTAACTTGAGGTTTTACTGTAATGGGTGGAGCCATGCATCCGGTTCCCACAGTGAGCATGGTGGTGGGAACTGGCCCCTAGCGGGAAAACGCTGGGAACCCTGTATTCTAGTGGCATATTTGTTCCAGATATTGGTTACTATCATGGCGATAGTCTTCCTGTTTTTAAGATGCCCCACCAGTCTCTCAGGTTCTTTAGCCATGATATCTCTCTGCGTCCAGGACCTCCCTTCCCAGGGCTCTTTCCTTGCACAGTGAGTTGGAGTATTCTATACTTCATGTCGTTCCTTGTGACATGTCTAAGGTATTGGAGCTTTCTTTGCTTAATGGTCTTAAAACAGTTCTTGTTCTGCCCTAGTCTGGCCGAAACCCTAGCAGGGTGAAAAGCCAACCTGGCAAGAGTTTTTTTTAAAAATCTCCATCATTAAATCTGGATTTGGTCAATGCTGACACAAAATACCATTTTAAAAGTATTTGAGTTTTCTGCAATTCTTTCTGCTGTTAGATGAGTCCCTCTTTGTGTGGGCTTCTTTCTCTCTCTCTCTCTTTGCATTCTCCGCTCTTTCTCTTTCTGTCTTGTGAATGCTATTCATTTATTACAGGGTTCGTGCTGCGTTTCCCTCCTGCCTGCCTTGATTTGCAATTCACATCCCCTTTCTTGTGCTTTATGAAGAACAGAGTCGCACAATACAATCTTTTTCGGGCGTGGAGAGGGAGAGCTCATGAAAACGGCATCCTGTTTCTTTAGCAATGAATGGAAGGTGAATAATAGCCTTGGATGCGGCACAGAATCAATGCTTTATATCGGGGTGTCCAAGCTTTTCAGGCCACGGGCCAGTCTTGTGGTTTAGGGGGTTGGTCACTATAGCCCGGGGCCTGGATCCAGCCCCTAATGCCAATTCATCCAGCCTGTGAAGCCCTCATCGCTCTCTGAAGCGGAAGAAAAACGTGCCCATATGGATGTGTTTTGGTATGCTTCCAGGAGTGACGAGGGCTTCACGGTCCAGATGAATTGCCGTTGGGGGCCACATCCATACAGGCACGTTTTACTTCCACTTCCTGGAGTGACAAGGGCTTTGTAGGCCAGATGAATTGGCATCGGGGGCCGGCCCCTGGGCAATAGTTTGGACACCCCTGTTTTATATGAAAGAGATGATCTAATTCGTAGACCAGCTCTTTGCCGCTGACTCTTGGCTGGCCTGGCTATGATCATTTCATATTCCATCTGCATCCTCATCATGTCTAAAGCCCTCCCTTCTCTCTCCTGTCCTGAGGTTGCCCTTAAATGCGTCTGGGCAGTGCCTGCTGTATTGCTTCGGACTGGGGGCATTTCCAAAGGAAGATTTTTGCTCAGCCTTCTTTGCTCCTGTGGCTAAAATAGTCATATTCAGTTCCTCCAACCCAGTGCAGCCCAATTTGCAAATATTATGCAATTTATTTTGCATAACATGATATGCAAATATGTGCATTTTGCATAAATAAGAAGGGGTTTTCCTCATTGGGCAAATTATGAATAATTGTGTGCCATCAGGTTACAGTAACTCTATGGCAGCCCTTTCCAGGATTTGATAAGTACAGAATCCACAGAAGTGTTTTCCCATTTCCTTCCTCTGCGGGGCACCCTGTGCCAGTACATCTTGCCCCAAGGGGGATGCAGGTGGCCTTTCTCCCAGAAGGCACAGTGGGGGAATCGAACTCCCAACGTCTGGCTCCGCAGCCAGAGACCTAGGCTATTGAGCTATCCAGCCATTGTAAGCACATTAATCATTGCATTATTTTTCTACCAGTATGTTTCAGCCTTGGCATTATTTATTTAGGGACAACTGATGTAAAAGAGCCAGTAGAGTCTCATTGGTTCTATTTCATTTCTTTCCCTTTTAATCTCATTCCTGATTTCATCCCTCCTAGTCACTCCATCCTCAGACATCTCATTTCTGTGGTGACCAACTTTTGCTTATGTTTTGTTGTAAGTGTCCATGTTTGGCACTGGTAACATAAGGTGGGAAATGAATACGCTTTGTATGAGGTGTTTCTTTGTGCTGGTTGATATTTCCTTATGTTGTAAGTGCAGACATGTTAGCATGTCTGGAAGGCACTAAATTAGTTAGGACTCCTTTAAAGCTTGATGTGCCCCCCATCTTTCAACATTTCTTCCCAACGAAGCTAACTGATGGAAGGAATTAGCTTGGAGATGACACACAAAAGGACCTCTGACTTTGAACCAGCGTTGCTTTTTTTCTGTATTTGTTCAGCTCAATCAAGCTCCTCTTTTTCAAAGTGTGGCAGTCAATCCCTCATGCACTGCTGAAGAGGAAGGGCAGATTGTCTTGGGCTTCAACTCTTAGCCACCTTAGGAGTACAGGTAAAGGTAAAGGTTTCCCTTGCTCGAAAGCCATTTGTATCCGACTCTAGGGTTCAGTGCTCATCTTTGTTTCAAAGCCGAAGAGCCAGCGCTGTCTGCTTCTGCAGATGTTTACGTGGTCATGTGGCAGGCATGGCTAGACACTGGAGCACACGGAACGCTGTTACCTTCCTACCAAAGTGGTCCCTATTTATCTGCTTGCAATTTCTTGCTTTCGAACTGCTAGGTTGGCAGGAGCTGGGACAAAGACGGGAGCTCATTCTGTCCTGCAGTACTTGGGAATTGAACTGCTGACCTTCTGCCTCCCAGTCAGTGTCTTAGCCACTTGAGCCACTGCAGTCCTCAGGAGTATAGTTAGGGGCATTTGCAAGTTATAGTTAACAACATCTGGAAACGAAATGTTTCCCACTTCTCATCACTTCTTCAGCTTAAAAAGCGTGCCCTTGGCCTCTCTTTGCGTCAGGAGGAGATGGAGATAAATTGGACATGTTTGGTGCTTAGGCAGCCTGATTTCCCCTACTTTCTTTGTCTGGAGCTGGCTCAACTTTTCTTATTCTATTTCCCTGCAGTTCTTTTTCTTTCATGTCTAGGTCAGACTTTAAACTGCCCAAATGAAGCTGCCTTCTTGGCTTTGTCATCGGCCAGACTTAAATCCTGTTTCTGGCAGTAACCGGCAGACCAGCAGACGATCTGGATTCTGTATCTCTCCACATTTACACAGTATGCTGTTATCCACCAGTAGCTCCACTTGAGCATGTTGGTCTTGCATTTAGGGACTCCTAAACCTCAGCCTATTGAGAGTCCTCCAAGTGATGTAGGGGAGGTCGAGTTCCTCAGCCAGATCCTCCTTGTATGTTATTCATTGTTTGGTGAGCTCCTTGCAAAAGCCTAGCCAAGGACTGTTGGGCGTTCTGCTAATTAGCCAGAATCCTAATGCTGCTCCTTTTGTGTCTAGGCCAGACATGAAACTGCCAAAATGAAGGCACCCTTTGGTGAATTCATTCTGCAGTTCCTTTCACCTGGCCTAGTGTCAGAAAGATTAGCCGGCAACACAAGGTGGCCGTTACCGGGGTATGCCCGATTGTGATTAAAAAATGCCACAATCTTTGAAGAGGCTCTGTTTGTATACTCCATTCTACTCCTGATTTACCTTCATAGCTGATGTAGAACAATGCTTTCTTAACTGCTGTAACAATAAACCACCTCTATTTGAGGTACATTGATGATATATTTTTGATCGGGACCCATGGAATGGAAACCTTGTGCAAGAAAAATCCCATTGTGCTGTAGTGGACAGTGTGATGGACATGTTGTTGTTGTTCAGTCGCACGGTCGATTCTGACCCTTTGTGACCCCATGGATCACCACCCTCCAGGCACCTCTGTCCTACACCATCCTCCTCAACCTTCCCAGCTCTGTGCCCATTGTCTCTACAATACCATCTAGCCATTTCATCTTTGGCCGCCCCCTTCCTCTTTTGCCCTCCACCTGTCCCAGCATCAAGACTTTCTCAAGTGAATCCTCTCTTCTCATTTGGTGTCCAAAGTACTTAAGCTTCATCTTTACTATTTGACCTTCTAAGGGGCAGTCAGGGTTGATTTCTTCTAAGATTGACCTGTCTGGAAAGAAGTATGTGGAGGTTCACTGCAGGTGAGCAACTGTTAAAAGCACCCTTTAAATACTGTACAATATCTTATTTACCGTGAAAGCCCTATTAGAGTCTCTATAGGTCAGTGGTGACGAACCTATGGTGCACATGCCAGAGAGGGCACTCCCAGCCCTCTCTGTTGGTGCACACACTATCACTCCCCCCCCCTTCCCTTAACACAGAGTTCTCTCCACCCCTCTGTCCAGCAGCCCACTGGGAGCGCTTCCTCCCTCCCCCAGCACAGGGGTTGCTCCGCCCCTCTGTGAAGCAGCCCACTGGGAGCGCTTCCTCCCACCCCAGCACAGAGTTCGGCCCACCACTCTGTTTGGACACTCCTAAAGTGTTTGCCTTCACTGCTATAGGTTGATTCCGATTTGACAGCACGTTTACAACAGTTAGAGAAATCACATAATTTGCAACAGATGCAAAAAGCATCATCTTTAGTGACATGATGGCTGTGTTTCCAGTCATTTGCACTCAACACCAATGCAATCAGCACCTCATTAAAAGCATCACTTTGCTGTGAAGACATGGGAGACTTCCTTTATACAATCATGAACCAGCAGCATTTTTGGTGCTGACCCATGATTATAATTACAGACATAAAACAAACAACAAATTTCTGCTGATTAGGTAAAGGTGTATTGCTAAAAGCCTATCTAAACCCATTCTGATGGCTTTGCACATAATTCTGAAAATCAAGTTTATTCTTCTGTTTTAATATTTTGCTCAAGAAAAATATTATTTTTTAAAGAATCATACAGTGCAGTAGCAATACCAGGTATAAATAGGCTGGCCTGCGTCATATGCTGATACAGTATTTGTCATAAGCATGAGTGTGCTTATGTTATAGAGTGCAATGTTATGGAACACAAATGCAAACTCGTATACTCGCTCCTGTCAATATTGACCAACATCTGAGAGGTAGAAGTGCAACCATTCATGTGCAAAACTGGATATTACCTTAATTGAACAGACCTTTTTAGAGAAGGAAGAAATGTGCACTGCAAAAACAATGGTTGCAGAAATCATATGGTGAGCCAGGTGGAGCCACATTGAAGGTCTCGTAGACACTCCTTGTTACAATAGCAATTACACTTTCATACCTCTGCGTGGTGTTTAGTGCATTATCTGGACAGTTTACAGGTAATTAGCATTTTGCCCCAACACACTGGGTACTCATTTTACTGACCTGGGAAAGATGAAAGGCTGAGTCAACCTTGATCCCCATCAGGATCGAACTCACAACGTTTTGGCTGCAAGACAGAAGTTTAGCCACTGTGTCACCAGGGGGTTTGTGGTCCTTGTTTTCCCTGGAAAAGGCTGCTAGAGCTGGGGAAGTTTACATCTGTTTGACTTTGCTGTGATAAAGCTTTCCGATATGGAGTAGAGTTGATAAAAGGCTGGGGCGGGGGAACCCACTGGGAATAGAGTCAGTCACCCATTTTTGGAAGGGCCAATATTGACATTTGTGCTGCTGGCCATCACGGTCAACATTCAGCATAACTAACAGTTATTGGCACGTGTTCTAATAAGTAATCATCTGCCATCTAATCCGCTGTGGCTGGAGAATTCTAGCAGTTGTGGTCCAAAAATGGGATGCTTTCTATGGTCAATTTCCAGAAGCCAAAGTCTCTGTGAATCCACACGAATGGGTTTACTGCGCGTAAGTAAACTCTTTCATGTGGATTCACAGGGACTTTGGCTTCTGGGAATTGAAGTTCAAGAACAGCTGGAGTGCCAAGGTTTGCCATCATGTAAACATTTTGCTGTGTGGACCCCACCAGAGACAAGTAAGCCTTGAGCTGGCTGCCTTTTTTCTTTGCTTTAATTTTAAAAAGCGTCCCTGGATCCAAGCCAAGGGCTTTTTGATTAATTACTTTCTCTCTGAAGCAGCTGGCGCAGCAGAAGCAGGCGTGGCTTTGTTCAGCCCAGAGGAAATAATAATTTGCCACTGGAGAGAAGGGGGGGAAGAAAGAATCCAGGGTCCCGAAATTTCTCCTTTCCTGATGGGTCTTTCTATTCCATCTTTTTAAGGCTTATGCAGTCATTTTCTTTTTCAGGCTAATTTTGGGTGTCAGGGTGAATGTGTGTTTTGGGTGTGCAACTATGGAAGCCGCAGATACCACATGTTAGTTGGTTTGCATGTAATTGTGCAACTAGAGTAGATCCACATTTATATAAGCTCTGTTGATTGAATGGGTCTCCCCTGCTTGGGGCGAACAAAAAGATTTAACAGAACTCCCTAAAAGAAAATGATTTCTGTATGAAGGGAATCCTAAATCTTGCCGTACGCTGAGCTCCTCTGCTTTAACATGAAAGGGAGATCCTGAGCCAGGAAAATATTCTCTTTGAAACACCTTATGTTAAGTGCCGGTGTGTAGTGGCTTAGTGCTTAAGACGCCGAACTTGATGACTGGAAGGGCAGCAGTTTGAGACCCGAGTGCTGCACGATGGGAGTGAGCTTCCATCTCTGTCCCATCTCCTGCCAACCTAGCAGTTGGAAAGCAAGAAATGTCAAGTAGATAAATAGGTGCCACTTGGGTGGGAAGGTAAACAGCGTTCCGTGCACTCCGGTGTCTAGTCATGCTTGTCACATGTCCAAGAAAACGTCTGCAGACAGCGCTGACTCTTTGGCTATAAACAGAGATGAGCACTGAACCCTAGAGTCGGATACGACTGGCTTTCAAGAAAGAGTGACCTTTACCTAGTTTTATTTTGTTTCTCCAATTCTGGGACGGAGTTCTACCTCCCAGCTTGACTGAGCATAGCCTCAAGAGTTAGAAAACAGGCCCTTAATGATGGTATGGCTTACAGACTAAAAACCTGTTTAGGAACAAAGGCTCCTTTTTTTAAAGTTGCTGAATTCTGCCCCAGGTGCAAAGTCCAGACATTTGTTTGAATTGAAGAACACTTTGCGATCAGTACCCAAATATATGAATAGTGTTAGATTTCAAGTGGCTGCAGTTTAGAACTGTAAAGCAAGGAGAGCCTATTTAAAGCCCTGGAAGTTGTTGCATAAGTTGTGATTTCCAGTTCACAAGGCTTTTGTGCTGGAGCTTACTTTTGAGTAGAAAGTCTGTGAACTGGGTGTCTAGGCATGCCTGCCACATGTCCACGGAAATGTCTGCAGACACAGACAGTGCTGGCTTTTTGGCTTTAAAGCAAAGATGAGCACTGTATGCTAGAGTCAGATACAACTGGCTTTTGAACAAGGGGGACCTTTACCTTTACCATGCAGATCATGGGTTGTGCCATTGAGGAACTGTTGGTCTTGTTTTTCAGGAAGATCCACTGTGCTTCTGTCTCTTGCCAGTGGTTGATGTCCTGTTTTGCCGCTGTCTGCCTAGGTAGGGGCTGTCCGGGAAGATGTTCTCCTCCGCAAAACCGTACGAAAACCAGCGCTATGCCGCCTTGAAGAAGGCTTGCCAAAGGAAGAAAGTTCTCTTTGAGGATCCGTTGTTCCCCGCCAATGACGACTCGCTGTTCTACAAGTCCAGGATTCAGGGTATCCAGTGGAAACGACCAAAGGTGAGATCAGGGTTTTGAGATGATTATCAAGATTTTGGATGAAATGTGTATGTTCACACAGAGGTAACAAGATGGGCTCTCATTTATAATGGGGATTTCTCTCCCACCCCTTCTTTTTATGGTTAGTGGAAATGTACCTTGGAAGCAAGGGAGTGTGGAGGCTTAGTGGTTAAGACACTGAACTTGATAACTGGAAGGTTGGCAGATTAGCAGTTCGAGACCCGAGTACTGCATGACAGAATGAGGTCCCATCTCTGTCCCAGCTCCTGCCAACCTAGCAGTTTGGAAGCAAGAAATTGCAAGTAGATAAATACGTATCATCTGGTGGGAAGGTAAACAGCATTCTGTATCAAAGCATGCCTGCCTCATGTCCACGGAAACTTCTGCAGATGCAGACAGTGCTGGCTCTTTGGCTGTAAACAGAGATGAGCACCATACCCTAGAGTTGGATATGACTGGCTTTCGAGCAAGGGTGACTTTTACCTTATACCACTTAGAGCACTCTGGGCAAAGCAATTAGCATTTTGCCCCCAACACACTGTGTACTTATTTTACCAACCTTGAAAAGTTGGACAGATGACTCAAACCTGAGCCCGTTAGGAATGAACTCAGATTACAAACACAGTTTTGACTGCAGTACAGCAGTTTGAGGGCTGTACTCTAGTGTAATTTTACCATCCCAAGTTATAGGATTTTGGCCACCAGGCAAACCAGTTGCAGCCAAATTAAAAATATTACTGAATGCCTAGAGGGAGATGTTATTTTATGTTGGCAGCCCCGTCTCCTAGCTCTGCCATGGACAGCCAGATGAATGCTCCTGCAGTGAGGTTTTAGTGGGGTAATAATGATACCATCCTATTTCGTCTCCAGAAAAGAGATGTGACCTTTTGTGTTCAGTTCTAAGCAACAAAATTAATCACCACTTTCTCCTCTGAGGACACAAATAGTGTATGTCAGACCTTAGCAGTGTTGGTGGCCAGGCTGACTGCGGGATTTATTATAACAGTGGGACAGAGTATAAAACAGACATGTGACAAATCAGCAAGATATAACAAGGAGACCTGTATAATGAAAATTAATAGTCAATCAGAATGCAGCCTACCTGTGCCTTTGTTATTAATAATAATAATAATTGTATTCAGTCAAATCAATTCTGACTTAGGGAGACCCTTTCCAGGGTTTTTTTTTTTTAAGTAAAGAGTGCTCAGAAGTGATTTCCCATTCTCTTCTTCTGGGTGCATCTCCTGATGCTGCTGCTGTCCTGTACCAAAGCTGCTGATGTTGGGAGTTTGATCCTGACCAGGGCTCAAGGTTGACTCAGCCTTCCATCCACCCAAGGTTGGTAAAATGAGAACCCAGCATGTTGGGAGCAAAATGCTAATTAACTTGTGAACCATCCAGAGAGTACTATGGGGTGCCATTGCTATTGACTGTGCAGCTTGCTCAAGGCCACATAGGCTGGCTTTCCTGGAATGCATGGGGGGAAATCCAACTCCCAACCTCTGGCAGGTCACTAATTGCACCCAGGTAACTTAACCAATTTAATTTACTGTGTGTCATTCCATCCAACTCTTAGCAAATGCATTAGTGTGGAGATGGTACATGAGACCATGCCAAGTAAACTAGAAACTGGCAGAGAAAACAGAATTTGGACAGGCATATCAGCAAACAAAAGCAAAGAAAACAAAAACACTGTAGCACATTAAAGACTAACTGCTATATTTTTACTGTGAGCTTTCGTGGATCAAGTCCACTTCTTCAGACAAAGGAGTGGAATGTCCAGGTATGGTTTATATACACCAGATACAGAGGGAAAGAGGTTACGTGGTAAAGAGGTTTGGAGGTAAAGAGTAATCAAGCAGAATGACAGAATTTGGACAGTTCTATTTGAGAACAACTTTTTTGAGTTACTTCTGTGCTGCTGCTATTGTCATGGTGTGAATGGTTTGTGTCCCTGTAGCTAAAAGGGGATATAAAGAGAAATGATGCTGTTCCCAAAAGGAAGGGATTATCATCATCATCATCATCATCATCATTACAATTTATATGCCGCCTAACTCTTATGGAGTTTGCAGGATCAGGGCAGGTTGCACCTAAGATGGGGAAGAAACAAAGAGATTGAGAGTCAGGCTTATTTACCACTTTTGGTAAATCAGTGAGTGTTGCTCAATTTGGGATGTTGGAGATGCTAAGATGCAATGCATAGTTCACAGTTCCACCTGGAGCATGAACCATATTTGCTGAGACAGCTTTTTTTTTAGGCTAAATATCTCCCCTGGCTTAATGTGGGAAATCTCCATCATTTAATTAAGTGGCTGGGCTGTTTCCAGTTCTTCTCTGAAAGGTGCAAAGCAAAAGCAATCACACTTACCGGTAAATATACGGCCCCATAGTTCTTAGTGCACTCTCTGGGTGGTTCACAAGTTAATTAGCATTTGCCCTCAACATGCTGGGTACTCATTTTACCAACCCCGAAAAGATGGAAGACTGAGTCAACCTTGAGTCCTGTTCAGGATAAAACTCACGACCTTCGGGTTGCAGTACAGCAGTTGGACCACTGCACCACCAGGGTCCTTTTTTTGTTACAGTGTGGAGTATGTTTAGCATGGGTAATATCAAGCCGACAATTGCATGGAGCCTTGCGGGGAGAGCATAATGCTTTGGTCTACATTGCAATGGCTAGTGGCCCAAAACATTTCACTTGTTTTTGTGTCACTTGCAAATTTGATAAGAATTCCCTCCACTCCCTCATCCAAGTCATTTATGAAAATGCTGAAGAGCAAAGAGGGTCCAGGATTGAGCCTTGTGGAACTTCACTTGTTACCCCCTCCCAGCTTGGGAAGGAGCCATTAATAAGAATTCTCTGAGAACGATTCTGTAATCAACTCTATATCCACCCGACATTGTGCTATCCAGGTCACACCCAGTCAGTTTGCTAATCAGAATATCATGGGGCACTTTGTCAAAGGCTTTGCTGAAGTCAAGATATATTACATCAATAGCATTCCCACTGTTCACTATAGAAGGTATCCCCCCCCCCCATCAGATTATTCTAGCAGGAATTGCTTTTGACAAATCCATGTTGGCTTCTAGCTATTACTGCATTATTTTCTAGTTACTTGCAGAGTGATCGCTTTATCTGCTCCAGAAATTAGTTTGCATCTCATCTCTCTTTTCGATGAGCAAGTGAAAACATTTTTTATCCTAACTGGCCTTTGGGTCTTCAGGATCTGATTTTTGACGTATCTAATTGTCTTAGGTTCGCTATCATTATATCCTTTTAATGTGTTTTTAAATGCTTTTTAGATTTCTTAATTTGTTTTGATATGATGATTCTAATTGTTCCTTGTTGAATCATTTTTAAATGGCCGTTCCTATGTTGTTTTTGTTCCTAATGATTTGTGAGCCTCCTTGATCCCCGCTGCCAGAAGAAAAAGACAGCACAGAAATGCAGTAAATAAAGAATACATAAATTGCATCTCTTGAATGCCATCCAGCAGTCTTGAGGGGAGAATTTCAATCTCTGAGTCCTTGCTTTTGCTGGAAGACTATCTAATGGCCTTTTTAAGGAACAGAGATTGTTCCACTGTCCTTCTCTCTCCATCTTCCCGGTTGCCCAGCCTTGACGCAGATGTAGATCCTGTGAAGGAAAAGGGCTTGAATTTCGAGGTCGACAATGGGGCGGTTGTCTGACTTGGTCAAACAAAGAAGGCAGACAAAGCACGAACACTGATGGAAAGCAAAGTAGGGCTGGAATGAATTTACCCATTCTGTATCAGTCATGTCTGGAAAGCCTTCCGCGTCAAATGGCCCTGAGGAATAATTCTTTTCTGAAGTCAACTTCTGCTCTCTGGCACAACTTTCCATTCCAGGGAGGTGTTCTTCTTGTGCCGTATCTGATTCCAAATATTGGTGATCATAATGACAAATATAATGCCGTGGCCTTTCATCTGCCTTCCGCATCACAGCGTGACACCCGTGCTACTTATCCAGTTCCACGAGTCATTTTCTGGTCCTGAGCCCTTTTGGCATGCAACGTCCTCATCTTTATCCCCAGGGCCAGGATTGATGAAGCTGCTTCCCTCCATCAAGATGGATTCAAGTGGGATTTAATCCACTTGGGGACCATCACCCTTCCCTGTGGACTTCGCCAAGGCTGCTAGTCCTCAGGGTGGTCAGGTTAGTTAACCACCAGCTGACACTCAGCAGTGAGTCGCTGGCAATATAGTCTACTGTATTACCATAGCACGATAACCTGGCCAGACCTGAGAGTTATTATTAGCAATAGCAATTACAGTAAACCCTCACATAAAGAGTGCCTTGCTTAGAGACTCACTCGCTTAAAGAGCAGAATTTTCTCTGAATGGTCGCCTCACTTAACAACTAAAACCAACCAAAAACTCGCTTAACAACTAAACCGGGATTCCCAACCCCACCCCACCCCCCACTCCCGCCAGAAGTCACAATTGGTCCCTTACAATGGTGTTTCACTTAAAGAGCAAACTCACTTAAAGAGCAATCCCGTGGAACACATTATGCTCTTTAAGTGAGGTACCACTGTATACTTATATACAGCTCCATAGTGCTTAGTGCACTCTCTGGGTGATTTACAATGTAATTAGCATTTTTTGCCCAAACATGTTGGGTACTCATTTTAACCAATCTCTTAAGGATGGAAGGCTGAGTCAGCCTGGAGTCTCATCAGGATTGAACTCACAATGTCTTGTCTTTAGTTCAGCCATTTAACCACTGTGCTACAAGGGCACTTTTTTCATTACAGCCTTCCACCCAAGTGGTGCCCTCTAAGATGTGTCTTCCTTCGTGTCCAGGTCAAACTTTAAACTACAAAAGTGAAGCCACTTTCTTGGCTTTGTTGTTCGCCAAAATTAAATCTTCATCGGCACATGTTTCTGGTAATAACCGGCAGACCAGCAAGTGAGCTGGATTCTGTATCTCTCCACATTCACACCCCATGTTGTTTTCCACCAGTAGCCCACACACGAGTATGTTGGTCTCGCATTTACAGCCTGTTCAGGGTCCTCCAAGTGACGTAGGGGAGGTTGAGTTCCTCAGCCATCTCCTCCTCCTTTAATGTCCTTCCTTGCCCAGTGAGTTCCTTCCTCCTAGTTTGGTTTTGCTCTAGCATACTGTCAAAAATGTTTGTTCTTGCCATAAAGATTTTGAAGTGTTTTAGACTACAAAACTCATTGTGCCCCACGAGATAAGCTGAGGAAGAAGAACAGCCTGTGTAGCCCTGGGCAAGTTGCTCAGACCCAGAAGAAGAGGACTTCTTCTTCTGCCATATCCGAATTCAAATACTGGCGATCATCAATGGCAATCAGTCATGAAGACTGTCCTGAGAATATAATGCAGTGGCCTTTCGTCTGCCTTTCACTGATCCTGTTCCGCAAGTCTCTTTCTGGTCTTGGGCCCTTTTGACATGCAAAGTCCTCCTCAGACCCAGGCCAGGATGGATGAAGCTTCTGCCCTCCATCAAGATGAATTCAAGTGAGATTTAATCCACTTGGGGACCATCACCCTCCCCTGTAGACTTTGCCACCCAAGACTGTTAGTCCTCAGGGTTGTCAGGTTAGTTAACTGCCTCCTGACACTCAGCGTTGAGTCACTGGCAGTAGGGTCTACTCGATTACCATAGCAGGGTAACCTGGCCAGGCTTTTGAAGGGGATAGTAAACTACTTCTATGCATTCTCTACATAGAAGACATCAGAAAGGGTTGCCATAAGTAAGAGTTGACTTGACAGCATACAGTAAGAATGAGAAAACAATGGACTACTTCCGCTTCAAACACAGCGTCCTCAACCCTCCTGCTCTTGGATCACAGACATTCCCTTGTCCTCCAAACATCAAGACCTGGACGGTGCCAGTGGCTTTTGTCCTCGCCCGAAGGCAGAAAGCAGGTTTCCGTGGGGCTCAGGAGGTTGTGTTTGCCTTTGCTTGGTCAGAACCAGAATCCAGGCTTGCAGAAAATCTCGTTAGACCTGTAGCAACAAAACACAAAGCCCCCGAAACTAACCATGGGGAAATTACAACACTGCATGGATAAGCAGATTACATACTTGCGGTTGCTTTCTTTAGAGTTTTCATCTGTGTTTGATCAGTAATGTCAACAAATCATTGCTTTGTCCATCCGGCCTAGGTTTTGTCTGTTCTTATGGGCAGCGGCTCACACGCTACCTATTATGGATTGGGCAAAAGTGGGTCCATAGCTTGCCCTCCCTCCCTCGCCTCATGTCCTCCCTCCCTCCAGTAGGATCAACATTTTGATGTAGTAGTTAACAAAGAATTTGAGAGATCAAAGTTCAAGTTTCTACTGACCCAAAAAAACCCTCACAGTTAATCTTGTGCTATTTTGTGTCTTTCTCCCTGGCATGATGTCCTACCTCATACGGTTCATGTGATGATAACATGGGAAAGAGATTAGTCTCCTTCTGCCTTGAGTTTATTTTAGAGGAAAGGTAAAGGTCACCCTTGCTCAAAAGCCAGTTGTATCTGATTCTAGGGTGCAGACAGTGCTCATCTCTGTTTATAGCCAAAGAGCCAGCGCTGTCTGTGTTTGCAGATGTTTCCATGGACATGTGGCAGGCATGCCTCAACTCCGGAGTGCACGGAATGCTGTTTACCTTCCCACTGAAGTGGTCCCTATTTATCTACTTGCAATTTCTTGCTTTCAAACTGCTAGGTTGGCAGGAGCTGGGACAGAGACTCTGTCATGCAGAACTCAGACCTCCCAGCCAGCTAGTTCAGCGTCTTAACCACTTGAGCCAAGGATGTAAATGTAACTATAGGGCTAAGAGGGTTTGCCTTTTTTCTTTTCCCAAAATATGGCTAGCCGAACTCAGAGAGATGTTTTGATTTCCCTTTTATCAAGCTGACGTAGATGAATACAGCTTCAGTTCCAGTCTGTGATTCTGTGCAGATGTAGATAATTAGCACCAAAATGTTTAATAGTGAATGGCTGTTCAATGGGTGGGTTGCCAACATAGATCGCTGACAAACGATTCCCAAGAATGCTACGGAGAATCCTGGATCAAACTGATAATTTCTGTACATTATGAGACAAAAAGCAATTGTACAAATAATACCTCATATAACATTAGTATCGAATAACACTAAAATCGCATAACATTAAGGAATCTGGGGGGAAGAATTGCATCGGATAATATTAAGATCCTATGGGATGCTTCAGATAACAACCGCTAAAGCCTGTGTGGTTACAATGTATCTCTATGGATCCCATAGGATTTTAACATGCATCAGATAACACTAAAAATCATATAACACCAAGACTTGTGGAACCAGGTTTTAGTGTTATATGAGGTTTTACTGTACTTTAGAAGGCATTACAAGATGACCTCAGTGAACCGAGCCACTTGGTCTTAGCATGAGAAAGTTCAGCCTTCAGATAAAACTGACTTTCATATTCTACCCAAAAGTTTCTTGTCCTTCAGTCAACTGCCAAAGCAGAATTGGAGTTAAGCATTAAGAAGACACAAAGCAAATCGAATAACTACACAACTTTAATGTTGACAATGAAGAAACTGACATTAGTCAGAGATTTGCTGAAAAAGAGACAATAATATTCGGGAAATTTGAAGGCAGCAAAAAAGAAAAAGAGGAAGACCAAATACAAGGTAGATTAACTTCCTAAAAGAAGGCACAGCTTTGAGTTTACAAGAGCTGAGAAGGATAGCACATTTTGTAGGCCTCTCATTAAGTTCATAAATTGGAGGTGGCTTGATAGCATGTACTTGGATGACTTGATAGTGCAGATACAGTGATTAGGGCAGGGGTGCCCAAAGTACAGCTTGCAGGCTGGATCTGGCCCATGGCACAAATCATCTGTCTCATGCTGCCCTTGCTGCTTCCGTGGAAGTAAAATATGCCCACACATGTGCAAAATGCTGTTACAAATGCACCGTGGCTGTCATAAACACATTTTGCAACAGCTGTGGGTGCTTTTACGACAGCGTTTTGTGCATGCACGGACACATTTTACTTCCACTTCTGGTGGGAGGAACCACGTGACTGGCCTGCTGACCCACGTGACCGGCCCACGGCCCGAAAGGTTTGGTCACCCCTGGCTAAGGATAATCTCCCAAGGTTACGCGCTGCTCGCACTCACTCTCTGTCACACACATGAACTGATCTATTCATATATGAAGACTTGTAGTGTGTTTCCACCCCCTGGGGATCAGGAAATTAAGGCCATGGACCAATCACAAAACAGAGCAAGGAGCTTTCCAAAATAAAATGCTGAAAGTAGCCAGTGCTGGGTTAAACTGAGGTCCTTTTACTCCTTAAGGCAGCCAAGATTTTACGCTTGCCCAATTTCTACTAAAAATTAGTTACATCTTTTTCAATCAACAAGCTCAATATTTTGGGGGTAAGTTGCTTTGTGAAACTTAACAGCCCACAGAATCTCCTAACCAGCATGGCTAGTACTGTAGAAAAGTTACTTTTGGGGACTGGAGCTGTGAGAATCCCTCAATCAGTATGGCAAAAGGGCACTACAGCCCCAAAATAATCACTTCATAACTTCTGAGACGTAGAATATTGTGTCCTTTCCTTCTATCCAGTTGACTTCCAGATCTCTTTAGCTTCCTTGCAGCTCTCTTTGAAATGCTTTCTCGCCCAGTTACTTTACACAGTCCAAAGTAGAGCTCAGGCTTGTTCATGATGCTAGGAGCAGAGAGCGGTTTCCTTCGAGGACCACGTGGAGCTCGCCAGTAAAACAGTTTAGATTTTATCTCAGAATTAGGCAGTAAGTTTTCTTTCTCTGTTCTTATCTCTTATTTCTGTTCTTATTTTCTTATTTGAAGAAAGAAAAAAACCTACATACTGTATTCAGAAAGTTATTTCTATGACAGACAGGAGCTCCTAAGGAAAGACATTCAAAATGACCATTCTGTAGCAGCCTGATCCTCCTCCTCCTCCTCCTTTGCATTGAGGGAGATACAAGATTCTTGTTCTGGCACGTCTCGTGTCCTCCACAGTGTTGTTTGGTGTTTTTGTAATATATCTTTGATGTTATCTCTCCACCTTCCTCTGGGTCTGCTTCCTGGTATTTATCCTTCTTCTCTTTCCAAATATACCTTATATGGTATAAAATCGTAAGACATGTTCTCCAAATGGGCAAACCACTTTATTTGTAGTCTCTGTATGTAGTGCAAGATTGGTTCTGTTCCAGTCTTTTCCCTTATAACCTCATTCCTGATTTTATCCCTTCTAGTCACTCCAGCAACCTTCCTCAGGCATCTCATTTCTGTTGTGACCAACTTTTGCTTAAGTTTTGTTGTAAGTGTCCATGTGTGACACTGGGTGGGAATGAATGTGCATTGTATGATCCTTTATCTCCCGTCTGATTCAGATAAGTACAGGGTAAATGTAAAGCTTAGGACCTGTCCAGATAGGGGAAGTTGGAGGAGCCTCATTCTCACTCCTTACCTTTAGTGTGATGCATATTACCTTTCACTTAAGCGATCCTTCCTTTCACACTGATCTGCGTCCAGATTCATCAAAGGGTTATCAGTGCCTACAGCTGTATTTTATTCCAAACTATCTGCATAGGCTAATGAACGGGATAATTAGGAGTGCTCCAGATTGCATCAAAAAAACCCACAAAACATGTAGCCCTAGTAAAGGTCGCTCTTGCATGAAAGTCAGTTATATCCGACTCTAGGGTTCAGTGTTTATCTCTGTTTATATCCAAAGAGCCAGCTCTATCTTCTTTTGCAGACTTTTCTGTGGACATGTGGCAGGCATGACCAGACACCAGAGTGCATGGAACACTGTTTACCACTGAAGTGGTACCTATTTATCTACTTGCAATTTCTTGCTTTCGAACTGCTAGGTTGGCAGGAGCTGGGACAGAGACAGGAGCTCATTCCGTCCTGCAATACTCAGGTCTCAAACTGCTGACTTGCCAACCTTCCAGTCATCAAGTTCAGCATCTTAACCACTAGGCCACCCCAGGAGCCCTAGTGCTCTGAAAAATAAGGAACAGAACAGCTCTAAAAAGAGGTGGGATATATCACTTTTAACTCAACCCCTGCCTGAATGCTTTGATTTGAACCAAGTGGCACCAGAAGCAATTCAAATTGTCTGGACAGACGCTTAGTCATGGAGAGGGGGTGAAAGGGGAAAGAGTCCGCCTGTAATGCATGTTGGTGAATCTTGGAGCCAAGCTGGACAAGACTGCAGAGGTTTGCAAATTGGATATTCGTGCCTCTTAAATTTTTATTTTGCAAAGGGCTGCAGGAGATGGAGGAAGGAGAAACTGGCAAATTAAAACCGGAAAGAGGGAAAGCTTAAAACTGACTTCCCCAGCGGCCTGTCCCTGATCATCCGTTGAAAAATCAGAATAAGTTATGCAAAACAGCCATAATAAAGAAATAAAGATAAAGTTATGCAAGCTGATTCCATTTCAACAGTTTTTAGAAGTCAATGACATTCAGATTTTTGGAGTTACAGTATCTGCCATTTCCGGAGCAGTTGGATGCACACATCTTCAATTTTTTTTTTTAAAAAGAGCAGAATTGATTCAGCAGTTCCCGGAATATTCTAGCCCAAACTCTACACATTGAAAGGTGTTAAATATGCCTAGACCAGTGGCTCCTAAAAACATTTTCACCCATGCCCCACCTAGGTCACCCTTACTCAAAAGCCACTCGTATCTGACTCTAGGGTTCAGTGCTCATCTGTTTATAGCCAAAGAGCCAGCACTGTCTGTCTGCAGACGTTTCCGTGGACACGTGGCAGGCATGCCTCAACACCAGAGTGCACAGTTTATCTTCCCACCAAAGTGGTACCTATTTATCTACTTGCAATTTCTTGCTTTCGAACTGTTAGGTTGACAGGAGCTGGGACAGAGATGGAAGCTCACTCTGTTGTGCAGCACTCAGGTCTTGAACTGCTGACCTGCCAAACTTCTAATCATCAGGTTAAGCATCTTAGTCACGAAGCCACCGTACTCTCCTTTATGTCCCACCTAAGCATCTCTAAAATCCTGATGATTTCCCCCCCACCCCTTGTGACATATAATACTTATTATTCAAAATGTGAACTATTCACATAGAACAGGGGTTCTCAGCCTTTTAAAGCCGGGGGGGGGGGCAGATCATGCCCCCTCAGACTGTTGGTAGGTTGGGCTGCCTTTGGTGGCCACAGCAATGGGACCACTCCCCTACCGCCCTGCTACAGATCATCCCTAATGCCGATCCGTAGCAGGGCGGATATTGTAAACCTTCTTACACTATCCGCCCTGCTATGGAGCAGCGTTAGGGACACACCAAGCCAGGCAGAGGGGAAAAGGGCTGCAGCGGGAGCAAGGGTGTGGGCCGGGTGGAATGGCAGTGCGGGCCGTAGGTTGAGAACCCCCGATGTAGAAGAAGCCTAAAAGGCCATTAACTTTGTCTAAACAAGCTTCCGAAGAATTCACTCTTAATAACTCATTCTCAGATCCCCCCCCCCAAAAAAAAATCAAATTGCCCCCCTGTGGGGCCTGTTCCCCATACTGGGAACCACGGGCCTAGACCCATCTGTTTTGAAGTCGATCTAAGCCAGACCAGCAGTGGTTTAGCCACCATAAACTGCAGCTGCATTTCCTAGGAAGCCAACATCTGTATCCTGAGCATTAAAGGTCCCATCTTTCTGCTGCTGAGCCATGCTGTGCTTTGCCCAGCAGAGAGAAACGGAGGTGAGCTTCACCGACATGAATGCAAATCAGCCTTATCAGAAAAGCCTCCTGGTTCAGCTGAGGAAAAGACTGTGAGGGATGTTAATTTGGGTGATTTTGTGCATGGGCAACCATGACAAAAGGAATGGATGAGAGGCTGGAATGTGGCTTCCTGCATTCACAGGGCTTGATGGAGGGCCAGCGAGACTTTACAAAGGGTTACAGCAGGGATTCTCAACCTGTGCCCTGTGGGCCGGATGCTGGCTGTGGCACCATTTCATGTGCCCCACACCTCCACCATACCAGAAAGTGCCATGTGGTAGAGGAAGGGCAAAATGGCTGTCCAGCCCCCGAAGCTGTCTGAGGGAGCGTGTCCTGGCCCCTAGCTTTAAAAGGTTGAGAATTCCTGGGTTACAGGGTAAAAGGTAAAGGTAAAGATCTCACTTGCTCAAAGGTCAGTTGTATCCGATTCTAGGGTGCGATGCTCATCTCTGTTATTACAGCTAAAGAACCAGCATTGTCTGCATCTGCAGACTTTTCTGCGGTCATGTAGCAGGCATGACTAGAGGCCAAAGCGCATGGAACACTGTTACCTTTCCCAGCAAAGTGGTACCTGTTTATCTACTTGCAGTTTCTTATTTTCGTACTGTTAGGTTGGCAGGAGCTGGGACAGATGACGGAATGAGTAGCACTCAGGTCTCAAACTGCTGTTCTGCTGACCTTCTATTCGTTAAGTTCCGCTTCTTAACCACTAAGCCACTGCCGTTCCAAGGGTTACAGAAACATGATTTAAAGCAGAGGGAATGGGTTGTTGTTGTTTTGTTGTTGGTTTTTTTGGACTTCAGCTCTCAGAAATCCCAGCTTGCATGGCCAGGAGTAGAGGCTTATGAGAGTTGTAGTCTAGAGCAGCTAGAGGACCACAGCTTCCACAGTCATGCTCTGAAGCAAGCTAGGAAAACTTAGATCCAAGGGGAAAATGGGTATACAGTAAAACCTCACATAAAGAGCGCCTTGTTTAGAGACTAACTCGGTTAAAGAGCAGGATTTTCTCTGAATGGCCGCCTCTCTTAACAACTAAAACCAACCAAAAACTCGCTTAACACCTCAATCGGGGTTCACAATCCCCTCGCCAGAAGTCACAATCGGTTACTTACAGTGGTGTTTCGCCTAAAGAGCAAACTTGCTTAAAGAGCAATCCCATGGAATGCGTTATGCTCTTTAAGTGAGGTACCACTGTACTCTCATAGCCTCTGTTTTCAATTTCCAGAGGTATCTGCAGAGCATTATGTCTTCTAATTCTTCTGCCACTACCTCATTTTTTAGTTTCTCGACCCTATTCCTCTCCTCCTCTCAGCTGGGCAGACATCGGGGCTGTCTGAACATCGCATAAAGTGGCTGTAAAAATCAACGGCCAGAAATATGCAGCTTGAAAGGGGCCCAAAGGCAGCCCCGGGTCTCCTTAGCACCCCAACCCACTTACTCCCTAATCAGCTACTCTTTCTGGGATGGACACCACCTTTCAAGGTCCAGCCTGTGGTCCTCTGAATCTTGTCCACCTCTGGTCTAAACAACATTGTGTTGCTTCCAAAGCAACCTCCAAGGTTCCTCATTCAAAAAGTCCATTTTTTCTTCCAAGTTATTTCCTTCCATTTATTTTCCCCTTGAATGATCGGCTGTGACAATCTGTACCTTTCATTTCTCATTACACGACCCATGTATTCTAGCTTTCTGCCTTTTATGTTTATGATTTCTTGGTCTTTCTTTTTTTAATCTGCCTTTAGCACTTCTTCATGGGTCACCCTTTGATCCAAGAAACATTAAGCTTCCTAGAAAAGTCTGCTTTTCTAGTGTTTCTTTTTGATAGTGACCTATTTCCCAGCTGGCAATTCCTTGCTGTACAGCAGAACCGAGAATGCCCTATTTTGCTTTTATACAGTGGATTCTTGTAAGAGGAAGGTGTCTGCTCAGGCTGTGCCATTCAGAATGGTTGGCTGGCTGGTGGGAGAGAGGGAGGATGGACTGACGGACGGACTCTTCCACATGTAATTACTTTAGCCAAAGTTTCAGAATTATAGGGTGGGTGGCAGGAATGACATAAGCTTTTTAGTATTGTGTGTTATGTTAAGTTAATAATCATTTCATGTCAGAAATTATTCTGGGGTGAAAGGATTTTTGCTGGAGAAACTCCGCTCAGCGGATGCCGGAATGAGGCTCCTTTCATGTCCTCAAGATCTTTTCACACTGAAGTGATCCCTATTTATCTGCCTGCAATTTCTTGCTTTCGAACTGCTAGGTTGGCAGGAGCTGGGACAGAGACAGGAGCTCAATTCATCATGCAGTACCCGGGTCTCAAATTGCCAACTTGTCAGCCTTCCAGCTAACAAGGTAAGCTTCCTAACCACTGAGCCACTGCCGTCCCCATGAAGATGGTGATGATGAAGGATCAGGCTAAAGAATCGTCATTTTGAATATCTTTCCTTTCCTTGGGAGAGCCTGCCTGTCACAGAAATAGTTTTCTGAATAGAGTGGACCCTTGCTTAACAGATTTAATGCGTTCTCTGGGACCTTTTGTACTATGAAAAATTTGTAAAGCAAATTTCCCATAGGAATGCATTGAAGGCAGTTTCCCATTGGAATGCATTGAAAACCAAAGTTTGTAACTGAAACACAGTTTCCCATAGGAGTGCATTGAAAACCAATTAATCTGTTCTGGGAAAAAAATTGTTAACCGAGCTACTATTTTCTATGGATTTCCTTTTGTTATGCGAATTCTGTGTTAAGCGAGGGACAAAAGAGTTGTGGCCAATCTTTGATGCAGCTGGAACTCATTATGCAGGTGTTGTTGACAAGGTTCTGAGGTTGAAGGTTCAGCCTCATTGCTATCAGACATTGACTCAGCGATCGCTGGTTCCAGGTTTGACATTTCTCGATCGTGGTAAGGGAGGTTCGCGCTAGAAATGGGCTCAAGTCCTTCTTCCCAGCCATTACTGTCTGAATTCAAATCCGGGGCTATGACAGTAATCAGCCTGACCATTCACAGAGAAATGATTCCTGCCAGTACTGTGAAGTTCTTTTCGCCTGACCTAAGGTGTCTTCATTTTGGCAGTTTCACCTCCTGGCCTAGGCAGGGAAGAAGAAGAAGGAACGCTGTGAAATAGCTTAATAAGTGAGTCGCTTCCTGGTATTTAGACTGCATGTAAACTATTGCTGAGGCAGTGCATTATTTATACAAAAAATTAAAATTTAAAAGATCAGGTCACTCTCCTTACCCACAGGGAATACATTCCAAGAGCTACCATGGATAACTGAAACTTCTGATAACAGCAAACCCTGACAGTGGCCTCTAGTGGCCAATGCTGGTAATGTGCCACAGAAATACATATACTGTACTGTATATTATTTATTTCAGGATTTTAATTGGATAATTGAAACCATGGATGCTGAATTTGTTGATATGAGGGGGTTGAGGGAGGTGAACTGCATTTTCTTTGCCTCATCTTAAAGGACTGGAGAAACCACCTGTGGTCAAATAGGGCAACTTCAGTAGCTGCTTCTTCTTCTTTCATGTCCCAATCAAACCCTGGACTGCTAAAATACATCATTATATTCTTTCTTGGGTTTGTTGTTTGAATCATGGCCTACCCTGCAGGGCTATTTGTTTACACTCTTATGCTAAGCAAATGTGCCGATCCTTCTCCTTCCCATTTGATTTGATTTCTGCTTTTCAGAGTTGTGGAGGAAGTTGCTGAGGAAGTGAAATGGTCTCCAATTTGCTGATGTAGGAAGAAAGTGTGATTTTTCAGTGCAACCAGATTGCCTGGCTGTCAAAAACTCAGCTGGTGTGAGGTTGTGGCTTCTTTCTCCCTGGAGAGGAACGGAGGATTGGCAGCCTGGTTTCTGTTTCTCCAAAGAGATCCAGCTTACTGGTCTCACCCGAAAGGTCACTGCTGTTTTTTGACTCCTTAATGAAAAACAGACCTCCCTTAGGAGCATCACAAACTGAATAGATTTTCTAAGCTTAATATTATCTCCAGCCTCTTCACCTTCTTCTGTGTCTTATGCAAGGATTCTCAACCTACGTCCTGTGGGCCAAATACGGCCTGTGGCACCATTTCATGTGGCCCACCACCCTCGCTCCTGCCGCTGCCAGAAGTAGAGGAAAAAGCTGTGTTCACATTTACTGCTATTGTAAATGTGTAAATGCATTTATGACAGCCGCAGACAGTGATGGGATGTAACAGGTTCTCACCAGTTCGCCAGAACCGGTAGTAACTTTCCCCAGTGTCCTGGAGAACCGGTAGCAGCTTTTGGGGGGAACCACCTTCGGGGTTTACCTTTTCACTGGTTCCCCCACTGCGTAAGCATGCCAAGCACTTGGTGTGCATGCACACCTACAGTGCTTGGCGCATGCATGGCCTCCTTGCTGTCCTCTCAAGCGGGGAAGAGGAAGAGAAGCTGCTAGCCTGAAGCTCCCTATAGCCTGCTCCCCAAGGTAAGTGACTCACCTTTGGATATGGTGTGTCTGTGTGTATTTTAATATGAATTTAATACCTTTACCTATACTGACTTACTACCACAGTTCCTAAAAAGGCCTGGTGGCCTGGCTTGGGGTTGAGGGGTGTGTGTGTGTGTGTGTGTGTGTGTGTGCTTATTTTTATTTTATTTTATTTATTATTTTTTATTATTTCTATTTTTTCTTTGGCCACGCCCATATCATGACATCATGACATTGGCTCCACCCATGACATAATGATGTCATAATGTTAGCTCCACCCACACTGTGATGACATCATGGTGGGGTAGTAAAATTTTTGACATCCCACCACTGGCCGCAGACATGTTTTATGGCAGCGTTTATGGGTGGGTGGGACCACCAGTCTGGCTTGCTCAGCTGTCTGAGGGAGCGTGCTCTCGCCCACAGCTTGAAAAGGTTGAGAACCCCTGGTCTTATTACTTGGCACAAATATATCTGATCAAATCAGGAGGTACGGATGATCATGAATTTTTTCTTGAAATAAATATTTCTCTTTTAGCAACATGTGTTTCAGTGTTGCGTTGATTGTTAGATGGGCATCATAGTCTTTTGAAGTCAGCATCTCTATGGTCTTGACTTGGATTTAATGAGTTATGTTTCCCAGGCATACATCAGAGAGTAAACAAGACAAAACAAAAATGTTATGGCACCTTAAAGACTAACTGCTGGGTTTTTATGTTCGCTTTTGTGGATCAAGTCTACTTTGTCAGACATAAGAGTGAGACTTCATGTCATTAATTTATACAGTGGAACCTCAGTTAACAAAATTAATGCATTCCACGGGACATTTCTTAAAAAAAAAATACTTTACCCGAAATGCGGTTTCCCATAGGAATGCATCAAAAACCGATCAATCCATTCTGGGTGTCAGGAAAAAAGCCAAAAACACCTATTTTTTCTGTTCAAAACTCTTTATAAAGTGACAAAAAATTCCAAAGTGCACTTTATGAAGAGATTTGAACAGAAAAAATAGGCTTTTTTTTTTTTTGCTTTTTTTCTGACCTTTGGAACATATGAAATTGGTTTTCAATGCATTTCTATGGGAAACTGCACTTTGTGCCCTCTAGTGGCCAGCTCTGGTAATGACCTAACTGTCAGCTGTTAGTTCCCCCACCATCCAGAAGTGCCGAACATTGCCTTTTAGCTGCCAAAATGCACAAAAAATGTGACAAAAATTCCAGAAACAGAGCGGAAATGCTCTGAATACCCTCCCACCACCGTGGAAAGTGGCAGGGGGTGCCCAAGTGTGGGGATCTCTTGCAGAGATGGGGATCCCTAAAAGCTTCATTATGTGAAATAAATTGTTAACCAAGCCACTATTTTCTCTGGATTTCCTTTCACTAACGGAATATTAGGTTAACCAAACTGTTGGTTAACTGAGGTTCCCCTGTACATAACAGGTACAGAGATACACAATGGTTGGCTAGCATTACAGATCAGTGTGGCTTTTAACAACCAGTAATAACAGAAGATCCTTGATTGCTGTCTTTTCACATGCGCTTTCACTGATCAATTTCATTTTGCCAGATAGCCCTTTTTTGCAATTCCCCATAGCATAACTTTAGGATCAAATTATACAAGATAATTGTATCTGCAGTTTGACGCCACTTTAAATTGCAAGGGCTTCCCTTCGACAAAATGCTGGAGTTTCTAGGTCATACCCTGATTCATCTCTTCAGTGTCCAGCCCCTGTGGTCGGAAACTTCCAAAAATCCCATGACTGTGCAACCTAGAGCTGATGGAAGCCAGGATTTGAAATGTCATCCACAAACCAGGTGCGAGTGGGAAATCTTGGATGGGGGCACTTTTGAGATGGGGAGACCAAGGCAAGGAAGTGCAGACTCAAATCTCTTTCACAAGAATTGATAGAAATATAGAAAAACCCAAATGCATTTTCTATGGGTTTTTTAAAACCCAAACAACACAGATATAATTCTTCTTTCATGTCCAGCTGTTTATAGCTGTACCTGGTGGTTCAGTGGTTAATTTGTAGCCAGAATGTTGTGAGCTCGATCCTGTCCTTTCATCAAACTTTGGATTGCTAAAATGAAGACACTTTCTTGGCTTTGTCGTTGGCCTAAATTAAATCTTCATTGGTACATGTATCTGGTAGTAATCAGCAGGCCAGTAAATGGGCTGGATTTTGTATCTCTCCACCTTCACTTGGGCATGGTCTTACATTTAGGTACTCCAACCCTCAGCCTATTCGGGGTCCTCCAAGTGACTTAGGGGAGGTTGAGTTCCTCAGCCATCTCCTCCTTTAATGATATTCTTTGTTTTTCTAATTTGGTTTTGTTCTTGTGTAACCTCAAGAATGTTTGTTCTTGCCATAAAGCTATCCCTGGATCTGAGCCAGCAGACTTAAGGCTCATATCTATTCAGAGGATATCTCATTAAAACTTGTCCCTTGTACAGTCAGTGATGTGTCGTATGCATAGATGAACAAATCTGTATTGTCAGGAACTGGTTGATTGTTTGTGTATATATTCTCTTGTTTAGTTCTCTCGGTGTCCATTGCTACTTCTCTACTGATCTTAGGTGGAGCGATACCATCAAGAGGATATATTTTCTCAACTGGTGTAGGTTTGAGGCATCCTGTCACTCTATGCATGGCTTCATTTACAGCGATGTCAACTTGTTTTGCATGTGTGGATGTGTTCCATACTGGAGCAGCATACTCTGCTGCAGAGAGGCTCAGGGCCAAAGCTGATGTATGCAGCATGGATGGTTCAATTCTCCATGTATAGCTTGTGAGTTCTCTAATGATGTTCCTTGTACTAACTTTAACTTTGGTATTCAGTCAGTGCTGCTTAAAAGTGAGTATGCTGTCAAATATCACACTGAGGTATTTTGGTGCTGAACAATGCTATAGAATTAGTCAATTCCCTCGCCACATAATGTACAGCTCAACCCTTGCCTTTCAGTTTCGACAGTGGAAAGCGCACACTTGACTGTTGTTTTGGCTAGGCTTCAAATGGTTCATTGTGTAATACTGTCCTAAATCTTTGAGTGCTCCAATAAGTTTTCCAGATATCTCATTAAACCTTGTTCCTTGTATGGCCATTGCTGTGTCATCTGCATAGATGAACAATTTTGTATTGTCCGAAACTGGTTGTTCATTTGTGTATATATTATACGATTTTGAACATCTACAAGAGATCTCCAACAGATATAATGAAAAATAGATTTGTGACGCAATTTCTTTTTTGTCTTTGGGTATTGCAGTCACTAGTGGGACTGTGGTGGCTTAGTGGTTAAGACACTGAACTTGACGGCTAGAAGGTCAACAGGTCAGCAGTTTGAGACCTGAGTGCTGCATGACAAAGTGAGCTCCCGTCTCTGTCCCAGTTCCTGCCAACCTAGCAGTTTGAAAGCAAGAAATTGCAAGTAGATAAATAGGTAACACTTCGGTGTGAAGGTAATTAGTGTTCCTTGCACTCTGGTGTCTAATCATGCCTGCCACATGTCCATGGAAACGTCTGCAGATGCAGACATCGCTGACTCTTTGGTTATAAATGGAGATGAGCACTGAACCCTAAAGTCAGATACGACTGACTTTGAACAAGGACAGCCTTTACTTTCACCTTACGATGACCCATGCCCTCCCATTGGTTGGTGTAAGCTCCCTCTCTCTCTTAACTTCTTTTTAAACTTCTTTTAACTTGAAGAGTGTGTTTTAACCTTTTAATTTCGTTATTAATATGTCTTTTTAAACTTAAACTTAAAATTCTTTGTTCTACACTTTTATTGATGATTTTACATGATATGTTAAGCCACCCTGAGTTGCCTTGGTAAAGAGGGCGGTATACAAATTTGATAAATAAATAAATAAATAAATAAATAAATAAATAAATTGCAGTTTCTGCTTTCTGAGATTGGAAAAGTTAGTTTTTTGCCAAAAACAGAGAAGTTTTCTCCAATCTTTTGTCTTGGGCAGTGCACAGATTTCGGAACATGTGTGAGCAATGAGAATTATTTCTCACCGTGTGGGATTAGAAACCTTGGAGCAGTTCTGGAAGGAAAAAAACCTGCTTGATTTGCACCAGGCATGGAAGTGTTTCTGATCTTTGACAACTGGGCTGATGTGTCCTGATGTGTCCTGAAGACATCTGGAACAAATTCCCTTTAAAGGCCACAAATTGGCATGGAACTCCCCCCCCCCTCCTTCAGACGTCTTTCTGTATTTCTTTTGTTCTTTGTCAGAAGAGTGATAGGAATTCTGGAGCCTTTGAAAGGTCAAAGGGTCCTTCTGGGCCTTGTGTCAGTATTTTTTCTCTGAGCAGATGTTCTTTGTGCTGGACAAGGGGAGGATTGTTTTACTGTGCAGGCAATTTCAATGGCCCTTCAGCACAGAGAGGGTTTCTGGGTCTTCCAGATATTTCTGGCAGTGTTTCATCTGCTGACGCTGAGGCAGGCTCGGTGCGGAGGAAGAGATGAGATGTTCTCCATGCGTCGGAGGTTTAAAATCCCACAAAGCACATTCTCGCTTTATAGCAGCATCAATCATTTTTCTGTCTTTTGGCTCCCCGCTTCTTCCAATGATGTAGAGGTGCACTTTTTTATTGATATGCATTTAAGGGTTTTTTTTTTTTATTTGATGGAAGTGGCTTAGTGGCTAAGATGCTGAACTTGACAACTGGAAGGTCGGCAAGTTAGCAGTTTGAGACCCGAGTGCTGCACAACAGAGTGTGTGCCTGTCTCTGTCCTGGCTCCTGCCAACCTCGCAGTTCGAAAGCAAGAAATTGCAAGCAGATAAATAGGTACCACTTTGGTGGGAAGGAAAACAGCATTCAGTGTCTAGTCTTGCCTGCCACGTTTCTACGGAAATGTCTGCAGATGCAGAAAGCAATGGCTCTTTGGCTACAAACAGAGATAAGGACTGAACCCTAGAGTCGGATACGACTGGCTTTTGAGTAAGAACAACCTTTTACTTTTAATTATATTTTAGTACTATTAGTTATAGTTGTGGTTGTCTCCCAATCACTCATTATGCAAGATTTTTGCTCCCCGGTTCGCATCCAGCTCACTGGTTCAAGCTGCTGTTCTTAGCTCTATCTGGTGATGCAGTGGTTAAGCTGCAGCCAGAATGTTGTGAGTTCGATCCCAAGTGGGAATCAAGGTTGACGCAATCTTCCATCCTTCCAAGGTCGATAAAATGAGTACCTAGCATACTGGAGGCAAAAGGCTAATTACCTGTAAACCGTCCAGAGAGTGCAGTAAGTGCGATGGGTCAGTATATAAGTGTGATTGCTGCTATTGTTGTATCTGGGTTTTGAAATTCATTTTGGAAGCTGCTTTCTGTCCCTGTGTTGGGTGGAAGTTAGGAAATAAATAGAATGCATAAAATTAAATACCAACTCCTTTTCCTCCTGGCCAATACTGTTGTGGGAAAGAAGAGGATTTAGTCCAGGATTTCACAGGCTGGTCTGAGCCTAGAAAATGGCTATTGTACTCATGTTGAGGAAAGGGGAATTTATTCTTCCAGCCGAGCTTTAGAAAAGCTGCCTTTAAATATGACAATACACACAAAGCTTCCTGACTGTGCCAGACAGCTTCCTTTTCCAGTGGTTCCAGTTGGTAACATACTAGAAAAGAAACTCTTGCGGCACTCCTGGGAATTGTAGTGAACAGTCCCAGAGAGCTATGCTTTCCTTAGTACATGACTAAGAGGAAGTGAATGGTACACAGTGGCTGAGTGGTTAAAACGTGAGCTTAACGACCAGAAGGCCGGCGGTTCAACAGTTTGAGACCCAGTGAGCGCCCATCATCTGTCCCATCTCCTGCCAAGGCAGCAGTTCGAAATTTTAAAAAAATAGATACTGATTCATCAGGAAAGGTAACAGCATTCTGTGTGCTGGTCATGCCTGCCACATGACCACAGAAAATTCTGCAAAAGAAGACAGGCTGCAAATGGAGATGAGCACCACACCCTAGAGTCAGACACAACTGGTTTTTGAGCACGGGAGACCTTTACTAAGAAGAATTGAGACTGAAACCAGAAAAATCCCGTTTTACATGCCCTGTGATCGTGTTCACTACATGTTTTTCTGTTTTCTCTCCTCGTGCAGGACATCTGCGATGACCCTCATCTCTTTGTGGATGGCATCAGCTGCCATGATTTGCACCAGGGGCAGGTGGGGAACTGCTGGTTCGTGGCAGCCTGCTCGTCTCTGGCATCCAGGGAATCCCTCTGGCAAAAGGTAACGGTGCACCTTGGGAATTATAGCGCGCACCATTCCTCCTCCTTCATGAGGTGTGTACTGACTTTACAGGTAGCACAGTGCATTTTCAGCTGCCATGATTCAGGCGGGAGAAAGTGACACATTATCACCCAGTGGAGGGTGGTCCGTGGGCCAGACCTGGACCCATTTCATGTGGCCCGCTGCTGTCCTTGCTGCTACCAGAAGCAGATACATTTACAACAGCCATAAAATGTGCCCACACATGCATAAATGTACCCGCACCTGCTGTAAGCATCGCCATAAATGCACCCGTGGCTGTCATAAACACGTTTATGACAGCCATAGATACATTTTATGGCAGCGTTTTTGGTGAGAGGAACCACTTAACCAGCCTGCTCACCTATATTCCTTCAAATCCAGGCCATTCTTGGTTCACATTTGAAATCAAGCTCCTAGACCTTATGAATACAAAGAAAACCAGGTGGAAAGGGTTTCCACACGAGGAAAATTCTACTGTTCAAAAAATGGAACTTAGATTATGAATTTCAGTTGGATTATTGGTTTGAAGAGTTATGGAATACAGTAATACCTCGGATAATGACTGCACTAAAATCGGATAACAATGCAAAATTTCTAAAGAGATTTTGCATCGGATAACGATCTGTTAGCGTTATCCGATACGGTCGTTTTGTAGCAGCAGAGTGGCTGGAAAGCTGAACGGGGTTCTCCATTCAGCTTCCCAGCCACCCTGCAGCTGCGGAGGCAGGGGTGGGGAGGCTGGAAATCTGATGGGGGGCTCCCCTGTCGGCTTCCCCACCCACCCCACAGCTGCAGAGGTAGGGGCGGGTGGTTAGGGAAGCTGACGGGGAGCTTCCCCAGCCACCCTGCAGCTGTAGATCAGGTCCTCTGATCTCCCTGGAGCAGGCAGGGGGATCTGAGAGCCCAAAATTAGTTTTAAAACCCTGACATTTTGGCTTGCTCCACTGGCCGGGGACGTTGGGGAAGCCCAGAAACAGCTTCTCTCTTTCCCTACAATATACACATACACGCAGCTCAGTGGGTTTTAAAATGGCTGTGAGTTGACAACGTTGGCGATTTAGGGCTTATATCCTAAATTGTGGAACCAAGTCTTAGCGTTATCCGAGGTATTACTGTAAATAGGTACCACCTCAGTGGAAAAGGTAACAGTGTTTTGTGTGCTCTGGCATTTAATCATGCCTGGTTGGCAAGTTAATTTTATTTAATTTTATCCATTTCCCCAGCCGGCTGGATGGTCTGAACAAATTTACCCCCAGTGTCTCCTAGCTACAACACCTAGTTTTTAATGTTAGGTTTTTAAGCTTCTTTTAAACTTTTAAAACTTTTTATTTTTTGAACTGGTTTTAAATTGTTGTCGACGCTGATGTGTTGTGAATCGCCCTGGGTCCCCTTTGGGGAGGAGGGCGATAAACAAATTTAAATAAATAAATAAATAATAAATACCTGCCACATGACCATGGGAATGTCTGCAGATGCAGGCGGTGCTGGGTCTTTGGCTGTAAATGGAGATTTATTTATTTATTTATTTAATCAGACTTATATGCCGCATTCTTCAAAGAGAATGCTTTTGAGCAAGGGAGACCTTTACTGCCAGTGCTGTAAAACTTTACAAGTAATTCTTACCCCCTGGCCAGCTCCTGCTCCAATCTTCTTGGAAGAAGGAGAGCAAAACAGTATGCACACAAATAATATTTTGCAAAATGGGAGACATAGGGACTAACTAGGTCACAGATAAATATCTTATTTTATTCCAAAACTCAATTCGCTTCTATAGAGGAGGAATCGTTTTTCAGATACAGTACTCAGAAAAATGGAAGGTTATCTTGCAGTGGTTTTTCTTAGAAAATCCTGTTTTTACAGTACATCTTGACCTCACAGTCATGTAGCTACATATTTTTTCTTGTTTTCTTATCAACTTTGCTTCTGCCACAGAGGGTAGAGATAGCTAACTCAGAAGAAGGTGAAAGTCAAAGGCTTGACTATTCTTATGAAGATCTATATTGGAGATTAATTCTGATGCTTTCTAAGCTATTTTTAAATTCCCCACTGTGTTGTTGTTGGTTGTTTTTGTTATTTTCCCCTGTTTGTTTTCTCCTAGTTGAACTATTGAATGTGATGTTTTATGCTTTCTTTTTTCTTCCATGTCTGAGCCAGACATGAAACTGTCAAAATGAAGGCACCTTTTGGTGAGTTCATTCTGCAGTTCCTTTTGCCTGACCTAGTGTGGAGAAAGATTAGCTGGCAACACAAGGTATGATGCCGATTGTGGTTCAAAAATACCACAATCTTCAAGGAGGCTCTATCTGTGTACCCCATGTTTTATGCTTTTAACCTGTGTTAACGAACCAGAACAGCCATCATGCTAGATTGGCAGTCTAGAAGCCGAATGAATGAATGAATGAATGAATGAATGAATGAATGAAAGAATTTTACTACATCAGGAGGCATTTTAAGAGGGCATAAGGTTTTGCCTCTCTTTCTTCATTCATACAGTCTTGGTTAAGAAAAGATTAAGGCATGTTGAAGGTCCATGTGACCATATCCCAGTGATGGCAAACTTTTTAGAGACTGAGTGTCCAAACTGCAACCCAGAACCCACTTACAGGTATTTATCACAAAGTGCCAACATAGTAACAGGGGAGGAAGAAACACTCCCATTGGGCTGCTGGGCAGAGGGGCTGGGTGAACTCTGTGCTGGGGGAGGAAGGAAGTGCTCCCATTGGGCTGCTGGCAGAGGGGCGGGGCAAACTCTGTGCTGGGGTGATTGCATGGGTGCCCACAGAGAGGGCTCCGAGTGCCACCTCTGGCACGCATGCCATAGGTTCACCACCACTGCCATATCCCATTCAAAAGCTCCCTGTAACATTGGCAAAACAGTCTGTGCTGTTGTGGAGTTGTTATGGTATTTTGAAATTTATGGGGAAGACAGTTGGCTTGTCCTGTTGCAATTGTGTGGTGGCTTCTGAATGGGATAACAGTTTTTATTTGTCATAAACTTCCATGAATTAGGAACCGCTTCATCTGAGGACATGGGCTGTAGCTCACAAAAGCTTATGTCGGGTTAAACAGGTTTGTCTTAAAAATGCTGCAAGGCTGTTTACTGTACAGGTCAACCCACTCCGTATCTCAGGGTTCTGTATCCACTGTGTCGCTTATCTGCAAATCTAAAAATACCTGGCCACTAGAGGTCAGTATCTGCAATTTAAACTATAAGGTTCACTTTTATCTGTGGTTTCATTTATTTGTGGTAGTTCTCAGTACTTATCCCCCATGGATATGGAGGGCAACTTGGATTTAGAGATTTCTTATCATCTGAGACAAACCATTTTATGCATCCAAGAGGTCCATTTTTTTTTTTTTTTTTTTGCAATTTACACATTCCAAATCAGTGGTGCCCAAACTAAGGCCTGGGTGCCAGGTGCGGCCCCTGACGCCAATTCGTCTGGCCTGCGAAGCCCTCGTTGCTCCTGGAAGCGGAAGTAAAACGCGCCCGTATGGGTGCGTTTTACTTCCGCTTCCAGGAGAGACGAGGGCTTCGCGGGCCAGATGAATTGGCGTCAGGGGCCGCACCCGGGTCTTAGTGACCGGGTTTCTGAACCACATGATTGGCCCATGGCCCAAAAAGTTTGGGCACCCCTGCTCTAAATCAAGGATTCTCAACCTTTTCAGGCCACTGGCTGGAAGCTGGAACACACATCCTCAGACAGCTGAGTGGGCTGGGCTAGTGGTTTCCCCCACTGCAAATGCTGCCATAAAATGTATGCTCGGCTTTCATAAACGCATTTGCAGCAGCTGCGGGCACAGTTATAGCTGTCATAAACATGTTTACGGCAGCCGTGGACACATTTACGGCATTTACGACAGCCATAAATATGTTAAATATCTGTTTCTGCCGCTTCCAGAAGCAGCGGGAACAAGGGCAGTGGGCCACCTGAAATGGCGCTGCGGGCTAGATCTGTCCCATGGGCCACAGGTTGAGAATCCTTGTTCTTAATTTATAGCTTTTGTGGTTGATACTCCAACCAACCCAAGTCTAGGTTAAATCTTGCTTTAAAAAAATCTTCACAATATGAGAAGAAAAGAGAATTCACAATGCTGCTTCCTGCGGTCTATGTTTTCACTTTCACATTTTCCTCCTGTAAAATTGGAGGCTGGTTTTCCTTTGGGCTCTTTGTTTCTGGCTGAATCATCCTGAGTAAGTCCATCTTGGCTTCTGGATCCTAGCTTTGTCTCCTGGCTTCTAGCCCATCTCTTGGCACGTATGCGTGAGTGATTGTGGAAGAGGAAGCTGGGCGCACATTTGTTCATATCACACTGATGTGCCTGTAATAATCTCATCCATTTGATGTCCTATACGGACACTGTGCTTTCTGTTTGCAGGCAGTTAGTATCGGCCAATGGAATTAAGGAGTGCCAAGATGTCGAGTACTGTTAACAGTTTGCTATAGTTTTTACTAGTGGGATAGATGCGCATAGAAAATGTCAGACTCTATTATATTAGCTCTCTGTGGTTGTTTGTACTAGGGATGTAAATTCTTATTTCTCAACTTCTTCTTTCGTGTCCTGCTCAAACCCTGGACTGCCAAAGCGAAGCCCCTTTCTTGGCTTTGTCATTAGCCAAACTTAAACCTTCATCAGTCCATGTTTCTGGCAGTAATTTGCAGACCAGTAAATGAGCTGGATACTTCTTTCTCTTGCATATGACGAATGGTGGTAATGGGGAGACAAAAAGTGAAAAACTGTCCGCCTGAAAAAGTTTGCTTGTGAGATAATGGGATATTTCATGTCAGTAGGAGGGAATTTTGTGCCAACTGAATAGATCTACCCTATCAGTTTGAAAGCAAGAAATTACAAATAGATAAATAGGTACTGCTTTGGCAGGAAAGGTAACCGCAACCTGTATACTCTGGTGCCTGCCACATGTCAATGGAAATGTATGCAGACGCACAGCGCTAGAGATGAACACTGATCCCTAGAGTCAGATACAGCTGGCTTTTGAGCAAGGGAGACCTTTACCTTTAGTGTAGTATGGCGGCTTAGTGGTTAAGATGCGGCGTTTGATGGCCAGAAGTTTGGCAGGTCAGCAGTTCGAGACCCAAGTGCTTTTTGAGTGCGTCTATTTTGCTGACTCATAATTTGAGAAAGTATGTATGCATATATGGATTTATTTATATTAACTCTGTGTTTATATACATAAGGAAACTTGTTTCACTTTTTTTAGTTCATAAACTGAAGCAGTCAAGGTGACTGAGGGAAAGTAATTAAAAAGCTGAAATTCATTAAGAACTGCAATCCCCTCCCTGTGTATGCCAGTTGAGGGCACTGGGTGCCCTCTTGTGGTAGCTGGCTGAATTTCTGCCTACTTGTACAGGTTTTGCATCTTAGCAGGAGTGCCCAAACTCTTTGGGCCGTGGGCCGATCATGTGGTTCAGGGAGCCAGTCACTAAGGTCCAGGGGCCAGGTGTGGCCCCTGACACCAATTCGTCCGGCCAGTGAAGCCCTCGTCGCTCCTGGAAGCAGAAGTAAAAAGGGCCCATAAGTGCCCATTATCTGCCCTAGCTCCTGCCAACCTAGCAGTTTGGAAGCAAGAAATTACAAGTAGATAAATAGGTACCATTTCAGCAGGGAAGGTGTTCCATGCACTTCAGTGTCTAGACATGCCCGCCACATGATCATGGAAACATGCATACACACTGGCTCTTCGGCTGTAAATAGAGCACCGTACCCTAGAGTCGGACATGACTGGCTTTTGAGCAAGGGAGACCTTTACCCCAGGGGTTCCCAACCTTTTCAAGCCGGGAGCTGGGTCACCCTCTCTTATCCAGCTTCAAGGGCTGGACGCCCATTTTGCCCTGACTGCATGATGGAGGTGGTCATTTTATCCCAGCAGCTTCAAAAGGGCAGCCATTTTATTTCTTGAATGCCCTTGAAGGAGTGGGGGGCCCACATGAAATGGCACCACAGGCTGGATCCAGCCCACAGGCCTTAGGTTGGGAACCCCTGCCAAAGAGCTAGCAATGCAGGCCCAAGAGCTAGAAATTCTGATGCAACAGTTAATTGGCTGAATGTCTTCCTGGAATACCAGTTGCATGTCTGCTCACTCCTCATTTCGATAACAAATAAGACTACTGGACACTTAATTAGTCTTTAAAATGAGAGATCCTGGCTCTTCTCGGGCTTGAGGAGCGTCCTTAAACCAGGGCTCCGTAAAAGCTCTCCCTGATTCTTTTTACTGGCATCTTGATTATACTGCACAATAATGATTTTGCTATTGGGAATAACACACGTGATTTACATGATATCGAGTGTGCTGATTCCAAATCTGAACTCAAAATTTGCCTATCACATACAGATTTTAAGGCATGCTATAGCTGTTCAAAAGGCTTGTAATTGAGTAATATATTTTTACATGGGAAATTTATAACAGTTGCAGCTATCACTATGCCTGCTGCCACCTCAGCTGAATCACGTCCCATGGTGGCATACATGTTCTAGCAGTGGCCGGGCATGTCTGGGCAAGCCAGTGAGCTGACATCAGAAATAGGTATATAGAGTGAGATGGACCAAGGGCTTGTCTCTAGTGCGAAACCATCTTATTGGATAGTACAGGTGGGCCATAGTAAGTCTGTATTGAGCTAAAGATGAGTAGGTGCAGCTGTGTTCATAAACCAGACATTTTTTGCTACATTTGTGGCAAATATACCCAATGTGATCAATGCAAGATCCTAACTAAGAGGGTGAGATTTGCTAACTGAAGATCCTGACACTCTAGGTAGAATTGGACTTCAAATTTGGATTCAGTGCACTTGATTTAGTATAGGACACATGAATTAAGTAGCACAGACTTTTTTTTCTGATGCAGTGTTGTTATTGTTTTTAAAGGAAGAGATCTTTGAGTAGCGGAAGAACATCCACTGCCTGAGATTATGCTAGAGAACTGCAGTTGTTCAACATAGGCCTATTAGGGGCCAGGTTGGTTGAGAATTTTACCCATTATGACTGCTTAGTTTTCACATATGTGGATTAGAGTTGCAGGAAATAATAACCACTCAAAATTAGGAATATTTGACAATAGATTTTGGGATGTTCTCTCTCTGCCTAAAATCATTCTGTGGAGCAGTGATGGTGAACCTTAGCTCTCCAGATGTTCTTGGACTTCACTTACCAGAAGCCCAAGTCAGCACCCCTGGTGACCAGGACTTCTGGGAATTGAAGTTCAAAAACATCTTGCATGCCAAGGTTTGCCATCACTGTTGTAGAGCACGTTCCCAATGTATTTTATTTATTGTGTTTGTTTGCTTTCTACCTGGCCTCTTTCTCCCAGAACTGGGACTCCAGCCAGGACACAACAAGATTCAGACCACGTGCAGACGAGAACACAATGAACTACAAAGTCAGAACATGGTTAAATAAATTTGTCATATTATGAAACAATAGATTTAAAAGCAATTGGAAGGTAGATTGGATTTTGTGGCTGCTGCTGTTTTCAAAAGTATTCTCCCCTGGTCATAAGCCTTTTCCGTGGCCGCCAGGTAGGGGCTGGATTTTTGCCCAATTTGGAAAATCTTTGTCTCTTGATGGAAGAAAAAGAACAACAGGCCGGAGACAACCTGTAGATAGATAGATAGACAGACAGACAGACAGACAGACAGACAGACAGACAGACAGACAGATAGATAGTGAGTTACTGTGTGCTCATGGTCTGAAGAAATAAGGATGGTTAAGACTCTGTTTCCTAGGTTCAGGACCAACTTGTGACCTTATGATGTCATAGAGGAAGGGCAGGCAGAGTTTGAAAGCAGGGATACAACAGTTTCCAGCCCAGCTGATTCTAGAGGCGGAGAAGATAAAAGCAATCCAGATAAATGACTCTAGAATTAAGAATATTTGTTGTTTCTATTCCAGCAGCTAGTTTGCTATACCTTCTTCCCAGTTTATTTAACCCTTATGCTATTTGTTAACATTTATACCCTGCCATTTTACTGGCAGCACACAGGACTCTTCTCTAGGCGGTAGGCTGTGCTAAAAGAGAACAGTGGGCCCAAGGTCAACCAGAAAGTTTCTTAGCCAGATTACTAATAACCTACATACAGTATTTAAAATCCAGAGGTTGGAAGAAAATTGCTCTTTGGAATCTTAAATCCCAGATTCCCACAGCCAACTTGGATTTTAACTGCAGCAGTTGCAGACATCTGGGAGTTGTCGTCCAAAATGACACTTTGCTAAGCTGGGTTTAAATTGCGGTGTAGCACTCTAACCATTACACTGCACTGCACCCTAAATGCAACTTAACTTCAGGAGTAGCTCAGCCTTGCAAGCTGTTTTCTTTTCCTTTTGGCTCCTGTCTCTTAGTCCACCGAGGCTCCCGTTGAGTTAACAAGGAGTCTCCTGTGAGTCTCATTATCTTCCAGCCTACATTTCTTTGTTGTTCAGCATTAATTTTCCAAGACTTTAGCGCCTGCTAGTGGTGGGCGGAGGGGCTTCCTCGTGCTAATCTCCCGTAGAGAAAAACAAGAACACGTGGGTTTTCATGGATGGGACCAAGGCTGCCAAGGCTGAATGCTGCAAATTACCCTCGTCAAGTGGTCATTCAGAATTTGGATGAACTTGTGGGTTGATGATGTGCAGCAAGCCAGAAAGATAGAGAGGAAAATGGACGCCCTGGACTCTCTGCATTGAGTGTATATACATTCTTCTACTGAGCTAGGACTGCTCCTTAGGCTAATGGAGGGCTTCTGGCTTGCTTCTTCTTCTTTTGTGCCTCAATCAAACCCTGGACTGCCAAAATGAAGCCACTTTCTAGGCTTTGTTGTTGGCCAAAAATAAGTCCTCATTGGCACATGTTTCTGGCACTACCTGGCAGACCAGTAAATGAGCCGGATTCTGTATCTCTTCACATTCACACAGCATGTTTTTGACCACCAGCTGCCCCCACTTGAGCATGTTGGTCTTGCATTTAGGGACGCCAACCCTCAGCCTATTCAGGGTCCTCCAGGTGACGTAGGGGAGGTTGAGTTCCTCAGCCATCTCCTCCTTTGATGTTGTTTCAAAATTATATCGAGAAAGTGCTGCTCAGAAAGAGTGGCTCAAAGCAAGTTCCTTGGAAATACACCTGCTATATATGTGATTATATGTTGTTTCTCCTTCCTCCATCTTCTAATTTGGTTTTGAGGGCTCCTATCCATTCAGAGGATGTCGAGGGTCAAGTAGAAGAATGAAGAGAGGGGAAGCATCTTTCCCACGTTGCTCCCAGGGCACATCTGCAACAGCAGTGGCTTCATAAAAGACCGACTAATGAGACATCCTCACAAATGTCAGAAACTGCCTCCCTGAGGACCAGATCCCTCACTTCGAAGCCAAGACGAGTGCAATGTCTGTGTCGCTCAGGAATGGTTGTCAGGCATGCTGACATCAGAGAGGTCGTCCCCGTAGATTATTTGCACACTGCTGGGATTTGTTGTTCCTCTGGAAATGAGGAGGATACCCAAAGGAAAATTCCCCAAGGGACGTGCACATCCGTAGGCCAGGGTTGCCTAGTAGTGTTGGGACAGGAAGAGATGACATACAAACAGAGAGAGAGAGAGAAAGAGAGAGAAGATGACACACAGAGAGAGAATTTGCAAGTATTCCCCACCACCTCCTTCTGCACACAGCAGCTGCCCAGAGAGGCGGTGCTGGTTGGTTTCTCCACAGAGCCGAGCATCGCCATGGCTGCAGGGACATCTGAGCTGGACCTCCCTCTGGTCCTGGACACCCAGCTGACAGAGCGCATGAGGTTGCGGCTGCAAAGCCTTCAGCAAAAGAATGAGAAGCCCCCAGAGGGCGAGAAACTCCTCCAAGCCAACGAGTTTGTCTACCAAGTGGAGTTCACCCGTCAGCACGGCCTCCAGTTCCTGCGCTGGAACGTGGCCTTGGAGAAACCAGGGAAAGTAGCCGTGGTGGGCACTTCCCAGCTCTGGACCCCAGACTTGACCAACCTCATGCAGAGACAGCTGCTGGAGCCCGTGGGGGTCTTTTGGAAAACGCCTGGCTCGGAAGAAGTGGAATGTAATGAAGCCGATGCCCTGGAGTTTGGAGAGAGGCTGGCGGAGTTGGCCAAGATCCGAAAGGTGATGTATTTTCTCCTGGCTTACGCGGATGGTCTTGAACCGGCTCACCTGAAGTGCTCTGTGGTCTTCCAAGCCTGACTTGGGCTTCCTTCAGATGTCTCTTCCCTGCAGTCCATCTTGGTTAATCTTGGATTCCAGCTTCCACATTTGGGTCCCGCAGTTTAGAACCCAGACCTGGTGCAGGACTGATTCTCATCTCCCGTTTCCTTCCTCATTAGGTGCTTGACATAATTGCAAGAGTGCTGAACCCTAGAGTCAGATACGACTGGCTTTCGAGCAAGGGCGACCTTTACTTTTACCTTCAATGAATAGGAAATCTTCTTGACCTCAGAGAACAGGGAAGGGTAAAATAAATATATTTGCAATTCTTTTTCCATCTTAAAAGTTAGACTTGAGATTTTAGGCATGCTTAAATGCAGGCATCTGTCAAATTGTAAAAGTCAACAAGCGGCTCATCCTATGTGACCAGTAACCCGATGGAAAGTAAGAGCCATTTCCTTTTTGAACTTTTAGAACAGCCTCCGGACAATGCAAAAATCCCATGTACTCTTAACGGTGAAAAGAGTCTGTGATAATATCAGAAGTCTCCCTCGCAGGGCTGGATGCCAAGAAAATAAACCCAAGACAGCTGTTGTCTCCCACCAGTTCTTTACGAAAGATATCGGAGAATAAACAAATTAAAGAAACAAAAAAATTGTATCATCTTGAAGACTAACTGTTAAATTTTAATGTGAGCTTTTGTGGATCAAGTCCACTTCATCAGACATGGGCATGGGACTTCATGACCTCAATTTATAGACATCAGGTACAGAGTGATTGGTTAGTATAACAGATAAGTATACAAATCAATATGGCTTTTTACAACTGGCAGTAGCAGCTGATGTCTGGCTGTTTTTCGGATTACAAAAGACAATTTGCTTAATAATGCCAATTCATCTGGCCCGCACTGACCTCATCACTCCCGGAAGTAGAAGTAAAATGTGCCCATATGGGTGCATATTGCTTCCAGGAGTGAAGAGGTTGGTGTGGGCCAGATGAATTGATGTCAGGGGCTGGATCTGCCCCACAGGCCATAGTTTGGGCACCCCTGGTTTAAGCAGAGAAAACAGCAGCCTAAAATCTATTTCATCGTGTCGGAAAATATATATTGCAAGGCGCGTTTTCCTTCCACTTCCAGTGGGAAGAACCACATGACTGGCCTCCTGAACCACGCGACTGGTCCATGGCCCGAAAAGTTTGGGCACCCCAGCTTTAGATCATGGCATCAATCCTCTGTGATGGCTTTCTGTGGAACTTTAAGGATTTAAATGACTTTTTGCCTTTTCAAAGCAAGCCTCTAGTCCTCATGGATGCCAAGAGAAACCTGTAAATATATTTCTACCCATTGAAATGAGAAGCAAATAAAAGATTCCAGTTGAGACTGTCCTTGTGTTTGTATAATCTCTTGTGTTTGTATTTTATCTCATTCCCTTCTACCTCTTGAATGGGTGCCCTCCTGCACCCTCAGATACATTCCCATTTGCTATCCCTGTGAAACAGATATCATTTACAAATTGGGAACTGAGAATCTGTTGATGGGTTTGAATCTGAACTTGGGTTTCCCAGGATCAGATCTATTCCTGTTTTGTTCTCCTTTCTTCTTTTCACTGGAGTAAATATTTCCCCACCTTCAGATAAAGAATATTCCCCAGTTGTGCATATTGAATAAAATCCTATAAATATAAAGGGGTTTTTTTTGCCTATCTGATCCTTTTGCATAATACTGTACATTTTTTTCTCATTGTTGAACCTGATGGAGGTAGAATGAAAGGCTATGGATTGGAAACTTAGGAAGGGTTTGTCTGTCTCTGGCCCCGTGGTGGTTTAGTGGTTAAGATGCTGATCTTGACAAACTGAAAGGTCAGCAGGCCAGCAGTTTGAGACCCAAATTCTGCACAATGGAGTGAGCTCCTGTCTCTGTCTCAGTTCATGCCAACCTAGCAGTTTGAAAGCAAGAAATTACAAGGTGTTTCTCTTTTATTTCACTAAATAAATATCCAGGTTTATTTGCATGGATTGTCTTTGCTAACCGGTGGAGGGAGAGGGTTGGAGAAAATGAGATCAGCCATGCCAGAAAAGACCAAAGATCAGATTTAATTTTGTACAGCTTTCTGTTTCAACAACAGCCTGCTGTTTCCTTCTGGGAAGCCTACTGGCTGAACAATAGCGCAACCCAGCAGACATGCACTTAAGCCTCCCAGTATGCTGTCTCTGATCCTGGAGGCAAGCAGCAGCATTACGAATCTGTTTCTCCCTGAAAGCTGACATTCCAGGGAGGGCAGAAGCATTGATAGATTAGTGATACACTGGCATTGATTATTGCCAAACTATGACCAATGTGAATTTTTAGCGGGGGAAAGGAAAACCCAACCAATTTTACCTGTCTAGGTCAAAGAAAAAATATTTCATTGCTTGCCCCTAAGCACAAATATTTCATTGCTTTCCCCTAATATTTCATTGCCTGCCTAATATTTCACTGCTTGCCCATAAGCCCCTAAGCATAGTGAAAAGTAGAGACATCACATTGCAAACAAAAATTCGCATAGTCAAAGCAATGGTATTCCCTGTGGCAATGTATGGTTGTGAGAGCTGGACCATTAGGAAAACTGAGCGCAGAAGAATAGACGCCTTTGAGATGTGGTGTTGGAGGAGAGTTTTGAAAGTCCCCTGGACAGCGAGGAGAACAAATAGGTCAATCTTAGAAGAAATCAACCCTGACTGCTCCTTAGAAGGTCAAATAATAAAGATGAAGCTAAGGTACTGTGGACATCAAATGAGAAGAGAGGATTCACTTGAGAAAGCCTTGATGCTTGGAAGGGTCGAGGGCAAAAGAAGAAGGGGACGGCCCAAGATGAGATGGCTAGATGGTATTGTAGAGACAATGGGCAAAGAGCTGAGCGAGTTGAGGAGGATGGTGGAGGACAGAAGTGCCTGGCGGACAGTAGTCCATGGGGTCGCAGAGGGTCGGAATCGACTGTGCGACTGAACAACAAAAAGCACAAAAGCACTGAACAAAAGTGTGTGTCTATTTGCTTACTTGTTTTACATACAATTTCTTGCTTTCAAACTGCTAATTGGCCTGTTGCATTCATTTCAGGTTTTGTTTTAAACTGTGGGGTTCTTTAAAAACTTTCCGTGTTTGATTTTTTTTAACCGTTAAACTTGTCTTTAATTCAGGGCTTGGAATATTCACATTTTGCAGAAGAGATCCACTTCACCATATTAAAATGCCTTTTCTATATTTTGTGAGAGGTTGTCAGTGCAACTCTTCATATAAATTCCCTCTTCTCCATCTGCTCATTACTTTAGGGACTACAGAGTGGAGAAAGCAAATCTGAATAGTTCCATTTGACATTGTTTTGGGGCCAGAGTGTAGTCTTCCTCTTTCTCTTTGGCTCCCTTTATTAACGTGCGGCTTTTAGAGGTGAGGAAGTCAATAAATCTTAGATCACTTCTATATGCCTTCCCATTGCACTGAGTGGATTTATTTTATCTGCGTTTATGATGCACCACCACTAATGGACTTTCTGGGCGATTATACAGATGAGTTTTCCCCTTTCCTTTGACCCCAGGAAAGCTGTTCTGATTTCTGAGTAGCTTTTATCAAGAGAGAAAAGAAGATTGGAGACATTTCAGATGTATTATTACATCTGGCAGTTGCCAAGAGCAAAGTTGTTACCTTTCTGTGGACTTCTCTCACTTGTAACTGCAAGATCCTCTTTGACAACCCTTGTTGAGAATCGCCTCCAAGAAGCCCTTGCAAAAATCTCTCTCTTAAGGATATGGCGTGGCAAAAAGGAAACTCAATGGAAGAGAAAAAAAAATATCTAGGTTCTTTGCCAAAAATCCCAAATCCTCAAGAAAATGTCATGAGCATCTCTGCATATGGTTTTCAGGTGTGCATCCTGTTTAACAATTATCGAGAGAGGTAACAAGCATGAGGGACTGTGATGGTTCAAGTGCTTCAGACACTGAACTTGATGACATTGGAAGGCCAGCAGGTCTGCAGTTCAATGTTCTCTGAATGGTCGCCTCACTTATTTACTTATTTATTTGTTTATCACCCTCCTCCCCGAAGAGACCCAGGGTGATTTCCAACAATTTTAAAAACACTTCAAAAATTAAAAACTTTAAAAAGCTTTAAAACTTAACAACGAAATTGGGGCTCGCAATCTCCCCCCCCCCCGCCAGAAATTACAAGTGGTCACTTTCAGTGGTGTTTCGCTTAAAGAGCAAACTTGCTTAACAAGCAATCCTGTGGAGGTACCACTGTATGTCATTTTGTTAAGATTTATATATATATTTTTGTAGTTGTGTTATTCTTTTTGGGGGTTTTTTTGTTTTTTTTTTCCTGTTTTATTTAGATAAAATATATATATTTAAAAAGAAGTATGTTGGACATCACAGTATGAGCAGGTTTTGACCTTGAGTTTTGCGTGGAGGAAAGTCTAGGAAAGTTAATTATTTGGACAGTGGCAAAATCAAACAGGGGAAAAAAAAGAAAAGCAAGATGTTACACCACTTTAAGATACAGTACAGTCAAACCTCGCATAAAGAGCGCTTTGCTTAAAGAGTAACTCGCTTAAAGAGCAGAATTTTCTCTGAATGTTCGCTTCACTTAACAAATAAAACCAACCAAAAACTTGCTTAACAAATAAATCTGGGTTTCCAATCCCCCCTGCCAGAAGTTACAATTGGTAACTTTCAATGGTGTTTCACTTAAAGAGCATACTCGCTTAAAGAGCAATCCTGTGGAAGGCATTATGCTCTTTAAGCGAGGTACAACTGTATTTAAATAATTTTGTCGCCTCTCTCTCTATCCTGGCTACTTCTTTGGGAAATAAACCATTCAAAAGACAGTTCCTCACATTCTTGAACCACTGGCTACTAGTGCTTTGGGAAACTGTGATCTCCCAAAGTTACTTTTCTGAGCGCTGGAGGTGTGTATAGATCAGGGATTCTCAACCCTTTTGCACCCTGGGCCAGATCATGGCCCCTCCAACAGCTGAGTGGCCTGGACACGTGGTTTCCTCCTGTTGCAAATGCTGCTGTGAACCATTGGGGGGGCACTTGCACAGGCACAGGCACATTTACAGCTGTCATAAATGCATCTGCTTCTGGGATCGTCACCAGGGGCCAGATAGAATTTTACCACAGGCTGGGTCTGGCCCATTGGCTGGAGGTTGGGAACCCCTGGTGTAGATGATATTTGTGTGTGGCTTTGCAGTTGACACGACATGACATGTGTAGGACTATCCTACAGTGTTAAAGGGTTCAAATATTAGTGAGGATGGACAGAACAAGAACGGAGAAGAGTTAAAGCCTCATTTTCCATACCTGCTACACAGGCACAAAAATATCTCTGTGATTGTTCTTTGATTTATATGGTCAAGCATTAAAAGGCATTTCATTAAAATAAAGGATGTGTGTGGTCACTCATGTCCCATCCATGTGGTCAGTGGGAAAATATATTACTTTGGTCAGCATTGTGTCATCCTTTTCAGGCCAGTTTCCCTGCAGATAATTTGAAATATTGATTGCTGGCACTTTTTCGAGTGACAGAAAGCACTGCTCCAAAAATATGTTTCCTGATCACTCTTGGTGACACGTCTTAGAATCCATCCTCACACCATCATAGAACTGCAGACTTGGAAGGGGTCTTGTGGATCATTTATTCCAGCCCCTGTCAAGGAGGTGTACTATGGGGAATCAAACTCCCAACCTTTGGCTTCACATCCAGATACCTAAATCACTGATTTTTCCAGCCAGTTAAAACAGTGTAAATTACACTACCGTTTAACTGATACATGGGTGTTCTAATCGTTATCATCTCCAAACTGTTGAATTATAAGAGGTCCTATGGAACATTATTAAGGGTTGTGATAGCTTAGTGGTTAAGACACTGAGCTTAATGACTGGAAGGTTGGCAGTTCTGCAGTTCAAGACCCAAGCAGTTCGAAAGCAAAAAATTGCAAGTAGATAAACAGGTACCATTTCAATGGGAAAGGTAACAACATTTCATGTGCTTTGGCATCTAGTCGTGCCTACCACGTGACTCCATAAACGTCTGCAGATGCAGACAGTGCTGACTATTTGGCTGTAAACAGAGATGAGTACCAACCCCTAGAGTCAGATATGACTGGCTTTTGAGCAAGGGAGATCTATTGAGTCTAGCTCCTTTCAAAGAGGCACAGTGGGGAATCAAACCACCAACCTCTGGCTATGTAGACAGATGTCTAAACTACTGATCTGCCCATCAGCTTTTGTAAGATACCAGATGTTTAGGAATAATGTTTAGAGCAAGCTGGCACCACCCCTCCAGCATCTGCCATCTGAGGCCAACCCTGGCTCTACATATTTATTACTTTGATCATGAGATAAAGTTGCCCATAGCCCAACTATGAGAAAAATCATTGACTCAGTTGCTGGACGGAAAGTCAACATTTTGTAAACCCCATTGAGCCAGTAGTTCTAATCCCACTGGGACTAACAAAATCCCCATGACCCTTCTGTATTTTAATAGTTAAGCTCAGGATTGGTGGATCTGTTTTTCAGCAGGGCCTTTCTGGGGCCACTCCCACATTGTGAAATGTTCTCCCTTTAGATTGCCTCTTTCGTTCTTTGGCTTTCTGATAGAAGACAAATACCTTCAACTCTAGGCAAGCTTTCAATTGGTGGAGATTTTTAAAAGAATGCTGCATTTATTGGATTCATGGACTTGTGAGGACAAGTTTTATGATGTTTATGTTTGCAACTGTGATTTTTAATTGCTTGTTCCCACAGACGCTTGTAGGGAGAAAGGCATCATATATATAAAAATAAAATAAACAGATTTGCCTGCCTGCCTGTCTATTTTGTTTATTTTTCTGTCTGCCCCCCTGTCTGTCTGTCTGTTTAGCAGTCTAGCTATCAATCCATTGATATTGACTGCCTTTCTGTCTGTATGTCCATCCTCTGTCTGTCTGTCTGTCTGTCTGTCTGTCTGTCTGTCTGTCTGTCTGTCTGTCTGTCTGTCTATCATTAGAAATCAGTGTGTTCCTTTCTCCCTCACTCTTGCAACTTATTTCCCTCCAGTTAAAAGACTTTTAATGCCTTCTCCTCTGCCCACCATTTCAGGTCATCCCAAACTGGAAGGAACAGGAGTGGTCCGCTGAAAAACCGGATAATTACGCCGGGATTTTCCATTTCCAGTTCTGGCGTTTTGGAGACTGGGTGGACGTGGTGATTGACGACCGCCTACCGACCCTGCACAATGAGCTCATCTATTGCCACTCGAACTCCAGGAATGAGCTGTGGTGTGCCCTGGTGGAAAAAGCCTATGCCAAGTGAGACCATCTTCCGAGCTTGTAGAGCAGAAAGGCAGGAATGGGGGGCAGGTTAGTGGGTTGTTTAGGGCCTCCTCAGCCCCACCCCATCCCATCGCAGCATCAGTCCTCTGAAGTCCTCCTTGTCCCCTTTCGTTTCTCCTAAAATATGTCCCACCTCACTCCCACTGCAGCTTCTTCTTCTTCCATGTCTCGGTCAGACTTTAAGCTGCAAAAATGAAGCCACTTTCTTGGCTTTGTCTTTGGCCAAACTTAAATCCTCATTGGTACATATTTCTGGTAGTAGTCAGCAGACCAGCAAATAAGCCAGACTCGGTATCTCTCCACATTCACACGGCATGTTGTTGTCCACCAGCAGCCCCCACTTGAACATGTTGGTCTTGCATTTAGGGACTCTGACCCTCAGCCTATTCAGGGTCCATCGAGTGAGTGTAGGGGAGATGGAGTTCCTCAGCCATCTCCTTCTTTAATGATGCACCTTGCCCAGTGAGCTCCTTCCTCCATCTTCTAATTAGGTTTTGCTCTTGCATAACCTCAAGAGTGTTTGTTCTTGCCTTAAAGCTCTTCCTGGATCTAAGCTGGTGGACATGAAGCTCATCTCCATTCAGAGGATGTCGAGGCTTATTCTCTTGCTTCATTCTCTCGGTGTCCACTGCTCCTTCTCATCTTAGCTGGAGTGGTACCAACAGACACAACAGCTGGCTTTGCAGAAGTCTTTTCCTTTTTGGAAAATAAAGCATGAGCTAAGTCATCCGAGATTGGTGGTCTGTGAAAAGTGGAGCCATGCAATCCCCCAGTGCAGTGATGGCCAACCTTGGCACTCCAGGTGTTCTTGGACTTCAATTCCCAGAAGCCCAAGTTAGCACTCCTACTGATCTCAGCTTCTGGGAATTGAAGTCCAAGAACACCTGGAGTGCCAAGGTTGGCCATCACTGCCCTGGTGCTTCTGTGGCAGGCCACACCCAGCCAAATGGCTCTCTGGCTTTTAGGGATGACTCCTCCCCTTCCCTGTCAGAATTCCCTTTTCTACAATTTCTTAGGGGAAGTGGAAGGACTGTTAAGCTCTTCACTCTAAACCAGTGTTTTGGACTTCAATCCTCAGGAGCCAAAGTCTATTATTATTATTATTATTATTATTATTATTATTATTATTATTATTATTATTATTATTATTATTATTATTATTATTATTATTATTATTATCATTATTATCATTATCATTATTATCATTATCATTATCATCATCATCATCATCATCATCATCATCATCATCATCATCATCATCATCATCATCATATTTAGATTTGTATGCCGCTCTACTCGCCGAAGCGACTCAGAGCGGCTAACATCCTATATAGGGCAATACATATCACAAAATTACAATGTCAAACTGTAGAGCAACATATATCACAGTATTACAACATCAAATATAAATACAGCAACATAACACAGTAGCATAAATACAGCAACATAATATAAATATAGCAACATAATACAATGCAGTCAAAAACATCTAACACTACACTAGAATACAATATAGTCAGGTGGGTCTAAAACAGAGTATCAAGGTATCAGCTACAAATTACAAAAGATAACACATCAACACAATATCAATACAATATAACATAATGTAAAACATTCTACTACCAGGTGGCTACCACGCGGCTGTTCTCCATTCTTTCGAAGCCAGGGCCAGCCGAAAGAAGAGTCCGGTGGCAGTGGAGGGAGCACAGTTTTTATGCCGGCCGGTCACCCCTCACAGCTGTTCTCCATTCTCTCGAGGCCGGGGCCGGCCAAGAGACGAGTCCGGTGGTGGCAGCGGTGGGAGCTAAGTTTTAATGCCGGCCGGCCGGTCACCCCTCGCATCTGTTCCCAGCGGCGGTGGGGCGAAGCAGTTCTGCCGCCGCTCGGCTTTTAAAGTTCCTGGGGCAGGTGTATGGCATCCCCGGCAATTCCCCAAAGCACTGATCAGCCAATGTACTGACCTAGACTTCAGGGAAATGAAGTCCCTCTGTGGGTCTTGGGCCTCACATTGGGAGCCGGTCATTATTCCAAACCAGCCTGTTCAGCCATTTATTTCCAGATGATGCTCCTTCACATTGACCCCTCCATCCTGATTTTGCTGCCCTGCTCACAGACACTCTGTGCCTCTGCGCCACGGATGGCAACATGTTGAGTTTGGGCACTCAGTCTCGAAAAGGTTTGTCATCACTGGTCTATTGGATCTGTATTTTGGCCCTCTTATGTAACATGGCAATGATTAATCACATCTCTTCCAAGCTTCTTCCCTCTTGACTTGCTTGAATTTCTTTTCTCAGCCGCTTTGTTTATGGTTATGGCCCCATTTGCACTCACCTGCAAAAATTCCTATTAGATATTTGAGCTAGTATGCAGCCCAATAATTAGAATATTCATTTCTGCTCCATGCTCTTTCCCCTCTGATAGAGAATGCATGTCTTAAGCAAAGGCTAGAACCCTTGTGGCGAACCTTGGCACTCCAGCTTTTCTTGGACTTCAATTACCAGAAGCCCAAATCAGCACACCTGCTCATCAGGGCTTCTGGGAATTGAAATTCAAGAACAGCTGGAGTGCCAAGGTTAGCCATTACTGGGCTAGAGTCAGTGCGTCTCCTTTCTCTGTTATACGCAGACTCTCAGGATGCTACGAAGCCTTAGACGGAGGAAACACAGCTGACGCCTTAGTGGATTTCACCGGCGGTGTCTCGGAGCCCATCGACCTGGTTGAGGGAGGCTACATAGAGGACGAAGCCAAGAGGAACCTCCTCTTTGAGCGGGTGCTCAAAGTCCACAACCGGGGAGGTCTGATCAGCTGTTCCATCAAAGTAAGAAACCTGTGGATCTTGTTATGTCATTGCAGCCAGGATTTGTGCATGCACACATACATTAAATGCTCTTGATAGCCTGAGACAAACTAAGGCGTGAATATTAACAATTAAATATTGGCTTAAAAATGGGACAGGGGTGGCTTAGTGGTTAAGATGCTGAAGTTGACAACTGAAAGGTCAGCAGGTCAATAGTTCAAGACCCAAGTGCTATATGACGGAGTGAGCTCCCAGCTCTGTCCCAACTCCTGCCAATCTAGCAGTTCAAAACCAAGAAATTGTAAGTAGATAAATAGGTACCGCTTCGATGGGAAGGTAAACAGCATTCCATGAACTCTAGTCATGCCTGCTACATCTCAACAGAAACATCTGGAGACACAGTGCTGGCTCTTTGGCTATAAACAGATGAGCACTGAACCCTAGAGTCAGATATGACAGGCTTTTGAGCAAGGACTACCTTTACTTTTACTGTCAGCTTAGAATTTTATATAGCATGACCCCTCAAAGCCTATTAGTAAATGTCTCCCTTGCTCAAAAGCCAATCGCATCTAACTCTAGGGGATGGTGCTCATTTCTGTGACTCTTTGGGTAAAAATGGAGATGAGCACCACCCGCTATAATCAGACATGACTAGTTATCAAGCAAGAGAGACCTTTACCTTTATCTATACAATTTGAACAGTTTCTTTCAAAAGGGCTCAAAATATGTTTAGAAAGGGGCTTTCAAACAGAACATTGCTCATTATGGCAATAATTTCATTTCTCCTGGTTGATTTCTTTTGGCAATGTAACTTCTTTATACTCTCATGGGCCCCAAAGGAAGTGACAACATTAAAGGAGGATGTAGCTGAGGATCTCAACCTCCCCTACTACGTCACTTGGAGGACCCTGAATAGGCTGAGGGTTGGAGTCCCTAAATGCAAGACCAACATGCTCAAGTGGGGGCTACTGGTGGACAGCAACATGCGGTGTGAATGTGGAGAGATGCAGAATCCAGATCATTTACTGGTCTGCCAATTACTGCCAGAGACAGGCACCAGTGAGGACTTAAGTTTGGCAACGACAAAGCCAAGAAAGTGGTTTTGTCTTCCCAATGTTTCTCAAGGCGCCTTAAATTTCTGTCTCATTTTAAGCTCCTTTTGTCTCCTTCCCTTTCTTTTCTCCTCCAGGCCACCTCAGCTGCTGACATGGAAGCACGGCTGGCTTGTGGGCTCGTCAAAGGGCACGCCTATGCAGTCACCGACGTGAGGAAGGTCCGCCTTGGCCATGGCTTGCTCTCCTTTTTCAAGTCGGAAAAGCTTGACATGATCAGGTTGAGGAACCCCTGGGGGGAGAGAGAATGGAATGGCCCCTGGAGTGACACGTGAGTAAGACAGTGGCAGGCGGTGGGTCTCCCATACTTAACCAAGAATAAAAAATGTCTTTATGATGATAAGGAAGAGGGTAACGGTGATGATTACATTTTCTTGGATGCTGTAAACTAGCAAAGGTAAAGGTCACCCTTGCTCAAAAGCCAGCTATATCCAGCTCTAGGGTTCAGTGCTCATCTCTGTTTATGGCCAAAGAGCCAGCGCTGTCTGCATTTGCAGATCTGTCCATTGACATATGGCAGGCATGACTAGACAATGGAGTGCAAAAAGACTCTAAGCCTGGACTCATATTCAGACCCTAGAAGCACAAAATATCGGGTCACCCCTAATTCCCACTTTGGCAAACTATCCTTTGTGTACCCCCTAGCTTGCAAAACAGGGCCATAGTAAAGGCCAGGGGCTGGTAAAAAGCAGTGGGTCTTCTCCTTCCATGTCTAGGCCAGACGTGGGACTGCCAAAATCAAGGCATTTTTCATTGAGTTCATTCTGCAGTTTCTTTCCCCTGACCTAGTATGTGAAAGATTAGCTGGCAACACAAGGTGATCGTTACCAGGGTACACCCAGTTGTGGTTCAAAAATACCACAATCTTTGAGGAGGCTATGTCTGTGTACCCCAACCACTGGGTAATTGCTCTTCCTCATGAAGCTTTCCTCCAGTTGGATTTCAACCCAAGCGTCTTATGTGTCAAGTACACAAACCTTGGCAGCTGGAATTTCGCAGGTAACGATAATAATAATTTCATGTCAGAAATTAATCTGGGTTGAAAGTACTTTTGCTGGAGAAACTTCACTCAGGGGACACTTGAATGAGGCTTCTTTCATGTCCTCAAGAACTGGAACAGAGACGGACACTCAAACCATCATGCAGTACCCGGGTCTCGAACTGCCAACTTGCCAGCCTTACAGCTAACAAGGCAAGCTTCTTTACCACTGAGCCACTGCAGCCCCTTATTTTGTGGGTAATACTGTAATATCATGCCAGCACTGGTACTTTAAGCAGAGAATGGCTATAAGGAAAGAAGTCAGCATAAGCCTTGCCTGTAATATACCAATCATGTAACGCAGCTTACAGTGGGAAACGCCTGCTGTGATTTCTTAACTTGTAGCAGATTACTGCTGAAAACTGATCCTATTGAGTTTATGTTGGCAGAAATATGCGAGAGGATTCTGATAGACCACTGCTCTCCACTCAACAATAAAACACAAGGGTAATCTGTAGGCCAAAGTCCATGCTAAAAATTGCTTGATGACGACGACAAGGATGATGCTTCAATACATTCTCCCACATTTCCTTCCCTCAAGGGACATGCTCTTCTTTTCATTTCTGCAGTTCCGAAGAGTGGCAGAAGGTCAGCAATGGTGAAAGAGAAAAGTTAGGAATGACTGTGCAGGATGATGGGGAATTTTGGTGAGTAGGGTGTGCAAATAAAAATGAACATAGTCCTATCTTTGGATTCAGATTGAGTCTGAAAATATCCATTTTTTTTTAAAATCACTAAATAATATGTATGTATTTCTATAGTGCATTACCAGAGCTGGCCAATAGAGACCATTGTCTGCAGTGTAACATTTGCAAGGAACAGAGGCAGATATTTTAGTAGCTCTCATATAGAACGATGGAAGCATTTGAAACCCTTCCTCCGCTTCTATACCTTCCTTTTCCCATGGGAAAGCAATTGGGAGCCTTGGGAAATCCAAAAAAGAGTTCAGAATGGCCATCAAATTGGCAGCGGTAGCCCCAGTCCTGCAACAATGATCCAGGGGTATTTTTGAAATGTTAAAAGGCTTTCCCCAACCTATCTTAAAGCTCCCTAAAGTTTCCCCAGGAAAAAAAGAAGCCAGAGGGAGACTCAGAACCCAAAAGTTTTAATTAGTGTAAATTAAATGTTTCTAGTTCTTGGTTCGTTTAAAAGAATCTTGGTTCAAAGATGTTATTTGTAGTTGTTGTGATTTTTTTAAAATTAAAAAATTAAAAACACCCCACCCACCCCAGCCGAGATCTTTTCTGCTATTGGGTTACTGCCCACTTCATAGCTGAGCAGACCTCAGTATCTTAAAGATGGCCCACTCAGGAGCACAAGATAGAGGTTGGGACAGTGACTTTTCTGGTCTCTTGTTCCTATGACAGTCTATCTAAAAAAAGTATTATCTTTGCAAAATATTCTGTATGACTTGTGAAACTCTGGTCTGGTCTTGAACTGGAATTTTTCTTTCCTCACCCAGGATGGCATTTGATGACTTCTGCAAATACTTCACCGACATCATCAAGTGTCGTCTCATCAACACGTCCTACCTGAGTATCCACAAGACGTGGGAAGAGGCCGTGTTACGGGGGGAGTGGAAAAGGCACGAAGACCCCTTGAAGAACCGCTGCGGAGGCTGCATCAACCACAGAGAGACCTTCTTGCAGAATCCCCAGGTGAGGACTTTAAAGGGGAACATGAAGGCCAGGGAATACAACGCAGCGTGCACAGACTGTGGTGCCTGCCACAAAGCGCTCTCTAAAAAATATTTTAAAATAGAAAAGTAATTTGGAAAATCATGGTCACTGAAAACGCAGGCTTGACAAAGTTACTGTTCAAGGATGGAAAGAGAGATTCTGGGATAAGTCACCCACAAAACTGCTTCTTTTTGGATGCTAGCATAGAGCAACTCTCCAGAAAATGCCCCTTTTTTGAATCCCTGTCATAGATTTTTATGACTTTGATGCTCTATACTTTAATTTGATAAACTTTTAAAATTGATATTACCTCCTTTTACTACTGCAGATAGTGTTTTAATTTGAACACTTCTAGGGTTCCAAGACATTTTCATGCCATCTGGCTCTATTTCCCTGAGTTTTTCCTTGTGTTTTTATTGGGATGATTTTAAATATAAATATTTATATTTAAAAATAAAAATAAGTCTATATATATATCGTCTTCGGTGGCGGCAGCTGCTACTCTTATCCAAGCATACATTTTCTCCCTGAAAGTCATTTTCTGCTGTCACGTACCAGCCGGCCCCCTCACTTCTGGAAAACCTCCTGTAAACCAAAACAAACCTACACAGGACGAGCTGGACGGCAATCAAACAGAGTTACAGCTTATCAGCCAAAAGGAGGTTTTAATTTGGTAGCGTGTTCAAAGTTATGTGTGTGAAATGCAATGCTTCTCTTACCCTTTTAGTCCAATGAAGACACGTTGTTTAGGATGAAGATTTATTGATCAGGTTCATAAAGAATAAAAGTCAGTAGCATAAGTCAGTCCAATACACAGTCCAAGATCTTTTAGGTAATCTAGGTAACCATTTTTAAGGAGCAAAAATGCATAGCTCCTAGGCTAAGGATGTTAGCCCATAGAGATTCAGAAACAAAAGCTCTCTAATCAAAAACAGGTCTTAATCCATGGAGAAGCAGAGACGAACTCCTCTTCTCTCCAAAATGGAGAATTTGCAGTCAGGTGGTTTAGCTTTAGCCAATCAGGTAACAGAGAAAACTTTCTCAAAACAATACTTTGTTTACACACGTGCACACAGAATGAACGGAGAATGTTCTCTGTTTAGTCAAAACATCCAGGAGCTTAGAAAGATAACAAGGGTACACTGACACTGAAAAACATGCTGTCTGTGACACAGCCTTGAGGCTCAGAGAGAAAAATGGATTTCTATGAGGCCAATTTCAAACTACAACTTAACCAAGCTTTGAGAGCATTAGGAAAAAGATGTCTGTTTTCTGACATCTGCGTTGATGGATGTGTCTCTAGTGACTCAGTAAATCAATCCTGGCATGAAATATGCGACCACACACAGTACATTGAATAGATCAGAGCTGCCCAAACTACAGCCTGTGTTTACGTGTTTATGAGAGCCGCAGGTCATTTATGGCAGTGTTCTGTGCATGTGTGGGTGCGTTCTGTGCATTTTACTTCCACTTCCAGTTGGAGGAATCACATAACTGGCATGCTCAACCACATGACCAGCCCACCGCCCAAAAAGTTTGGGCACCCCTGGAATAGATGGTGGAGGGCGTAGTTGAGTTTGACTTGTTGCTTAGCACACACACATAATGGATATATATGGTACATTGTAAGCCACCTTGAGTGGTGCTTGGACCAAAAGATTGGGGTATAAATGTGAATAAATAAATAATTCCCAGCATATTCCCAGAACAAAACAGCAGCCACATTCATTCATCATGCATTCATTCATTCATTCTATACCCCACCCCAATTGGTACAAGCGCCACTCTGGGCAGCTTACAACAAATGAAATAGACAACCCACAAAACAATGATATCAAACAGAACAATCGAAACAAGATAATGTGGGTGTTATGTCAGTTTTTAATCATTAGCTAGAGTGCTGTGTGGAATACCAGATGTCCCTCCCCCCGCCTCAATGTCACCTTTTGCCTGTCTTCTTTCTGCTAGTACATTTTTGATGTGAAGAAAACAGAGGATGAAGTGCTCATTTGCATCCAACAGAAGCCCAAACGGACTAGTCGAAGGGAAGGGAAGGGAGAAAATTTAGCCATTGGATTTGACATCTTTAAGGTAAGCTGCTTAGACCCTCACCCTGTAAAGCAGAGGTGGCTGAAATCAGGCTATGAGCTGCACATGACTTTTTTTTTTTTTGCACTTAAATGTGCCCTGAAGTGGCATCATTCCCCCATCTTCTTGTTAAACACTTAAAAAAATACTGCTTTGCCAAGAAATCCCTTGGCCCAAAATATGAATAGGTGCCAATTTTGAGTGTAGACAGTTGATGCCAATCAGAAAGATTGAATAATGCATAATTTGACAACTTTTAAATGTTCTTGGTGCAGGTAGAGGACAACCTAATGTCTAGAAAGGCTGTGGTTTTTGCATTGATTTTGCCTGGTATTAATTTCATACTTGTTTTAATAAGATAATATATTTATGACACTATTTTAATACTGCATTTCATCTGAGTGCCTTTAAGAGACACGCAATTCCTTTCAGATATTGACAGACGGAAATCCTGTTGCTTAGCATAGCAGAATCACACCAGAGCCAGCCCACTGAATCAGTGAGGATTCTGGCTGGACATTCCGCTGCAGTAATTTGACTCAATGCCAAATGTTGGGCGGCGGTAAATAACCCGAGTCCCTAAAGGGGCCAATGGCTATGGGCAGATGAACCCTTTTAGGTGGGGTGATGGTTCCCTCAGTGGAGGAAATGCCACTGGAAATCATCATATTGGACCCAAATAGCAAAATGAGTGGAGGAGGAACTCTTGATTTCCAATGGTCATGGAGGCATAAAGAGGCCATACCAGACAGTCCATTGCAGCCCCGGTGTTAAATCCTGCATGTCTCATTTGATATGTGCCGCAGGAGATGGCTCCATGATCATAGTGTGGAGGTCACTTCATGGCAAGCTGGGATCCACCTTAAACAAATTCATCCCAGTGGCATTTTCCTGCTTCAGGAAAAAATGCGTTTTCGGATACGAGCTGCAGCCAATGACAACAATGATACATACAGTAAACTGCCTTACGTCTCAAGAGGGAAAGGCAAGGGATAATATGTGTGAGACAGACAGATGGATAGGCAGATTGGCAATCAAGATTGATTGGTTGCCTGGCTGGCTGGCTGGTTTGTTGGTTGTTTGAACAGGAGCAGAAAGAGCAAAGAAAATGGGACATAACTTCTTTCTTTCTTTCTTCTACTCCTCAGGTGGAGCTGAATCGCACCTATCGAATGCATACGCTGCAGACCAAAGTGGCCGGCTCCATCTACATCAATTCTCGCAGTGTCTTCCTGAGGACAGACCTGAAGGAAGGCCGCTACGTCATCATCCCAACCACCTTTGAGCCGGGCCACGTGGCGGAGTTTTTGCTCAGGCAGTTCACGGATGTGCCTTCTGATTGCCAGTAAGAAACTCTCCCTCTGTTTGATGAGACTGAAATAGGGGAAATTCGAGGTGGGTAAAAGGAAGCTCCCTTCATCCATCAGCACAGAATTAATCTAAGGAGTTAATTCTGACAACATAGATGGCTTCACATTGAGGTTCAGCAAATTTAGGAAAGTTTAAGGTTATCATGTGTAGAGGAGTGGATAGAGAATCAAACTGGGAAGCAGGAGACTTGGGTTCAAATCCCTGCCCACAGGAACTTATTGAGGCTGGTAGTGGTAAACCACTCCTTAAACATCTCACTGACTTAAAAAAAAACCTATTAGAAAATCATAGAGTCAATCAGCATTACCTGAATTTAGTTAAAATCAACAACTTTGACTTAGAATTATAGAATAATTGAGTTTGATAGTGTGTAGAACTGGGCATTTATACTGGTTATCTTGTGCTTGAAAGCAAAAAATTGCAAGTAGATAAATAGGTACTGCTTTGGGAGGAAAGATAACAGTGTTCCGTGTGCATCTAGTCATGCCTGCCACTTGACCACAGAAACATCTGCAGATGCAGACAGTGCTGGTTCTTTGGCTGTAAATGAAGATGAGCACCACCCACTAGAGTTGGACAAGCAAGGGAGACCCTTAAATCAGTACTTAGGTAAATCCCACCAAGTCGGTGGGTCTGTTCTTTTTGGGATTGATGATAGATAGAGAAGCACGTCTCCTAGGTCAGAGATGGCAAACCTTTTAGAGACCAAGTGCCCAAACTCAACAGGCTGTTGTCAACGCCGCAGAAGGGCAAGGCGAACTAGGTGCTTGCTGGGCAGAGGGATGGAGTGGACTCTGTGCTGGGGCAATGGCGCGCATGCCCACAGAGAGGGCTCTGAGTTCCCCTTCCCCCACTGTCCTAGGTGGTTGGATGATGTTCATCGCAAAGTGATTCCCTTCTCGTTCCTAGGAAGCCTTTAGTCCTGCACTTTATAGGTATGGTGGAACCCTAAGAGTACAGAGGCACCTGCAGCGGGGAGTGTATGATGCTTCTTGAAACCTTGATTTTATCTTTATTTTTAAAAGAGAGCTGACCCTAGATGAACCCACCCACACCTGCTGGAGCGGGATGTGTGGCTATCCGCAGCTGGTGTCACAGGTCCATGTCATCTCAGCTACAGGACTGAAGAATCAGGGCTCTGAAGAAGGTAATGAGAATACTCGTGTGTGCTGTTTTCCAACCAGCCGCAGCCAAAGGAATGGGAAAAGAGAGGCAAATGGGTTTGTCTTAAGAGCTTCTCTCTTGGAGTCTTTGAAGCCATTTGCTCCTCAAGGAAGGGACTGTAGGGCTGTAGATCTTTGACTAGCTCAACATTGAGGGAAGTCATAGAATTGTAGCGGTGGGACAGTGATGGCTAACCTTGGCGCTCCAGGTGTTCTTGGACTTCAGTTCCCATAAGCCCAAGTCAGCACTCCTGCTGATCAGGGCTTCTGGGAATTTAAGTCCAAGAACACAGGGAGTGCCATAGTTAGCCATCTCTGAAGTGAAAGCTCTCTAGAATTCATCTGGACTGGCCCTCAGGCCATGCAAGTGAGTCCCTGGGTTCAGATCTCTCCCCTGCCCTGGTTCTAGGTTGAGTTGCACTACATCAGCCTGACTCCCATCATCATCAGTATTGTTACAAGGACTACAAATGGAGAATCCTTACGAAGACACTCAGAAGTGTTAGAGGTTTTTATATATATACAGTAGATACACAGCAGTAGGCGAGGTAGCTTTAACAAATAGTTATAGTAAGCAAGTTCTCCATGCATTAGACTTCCATTCTAACCCAGCAAATGAAATTCTCCAAATGTCTTGAAACAGGGGCTCTCAGCCTTTTCAAGCCTTGGGCTGGACCACCACCACCCCTCAGACAGCTGAGCGGTCCAGACTGTTGGTTCCCCCGCCATAAACGCTGACGTAAAACGTGTCCACGGCTGTCATAAAGGCAGGAAACCAGAGAACTTCTCTCATTGGCTGGCTACATACATAATTTACATCAACAACCCTTTGCATTGAGGGGTTGCATTAATACAGGGGTTCTCTTAAAGCTGAGGGTTGGATCACTGGTGTGTCCCCCCCCCCCCGCTGACCCCGAATCCCCACCATTCCCCCTGCCTGCGCTTGGCTGTTGCTGCTGCCCCTGTCTTTGTCCCCTCCGCCTGGCTTGGCATGTCCCTAATGCTGCTCTGTAACAGGGTGGATGCTGTAAGCCTTCTTACAACATCCGCCCTGCTATGGAGCAGCGTTAGGGACACGCCAAGCCAAGTGGCGGCAACAGCGGTGGTGGTGAGAATGAGGGCGCAGGTCATATGGAATGGAATGGTGCCACAGGCCAGATCCAGCCCATGGGCCATAGGTTGAGAACCCCTGCATTAATATATTCAACAAGAGGAACGGGTGAGATGGAAGAACCAGGTGGGGATTTCTTTAGTAACATATCCCCAAACTTCCATTCTATCTGACCTGTTCAATTGAAGTGTCAAGTCAAAGGGCTTTGTACAGAAGCTGTGTTTTAACCTGTTCTCCTGGAGAAGGGAAGGGACAACTAGGATGCTCCATCCCTAAGTCACATGAAATCAAGTCAGGCCAAATTTATCCAGACTAAGTCAACTGTGGTCAAGGTAAGAGTCAGGACCCCAGGAAGCGATCCGTGAGTTCTGCTAGCTCAGCTTGGAAACCTCCATTCTGCAAGCCAGCTGTGTCTTGAAGAGGTTCACATTGGACCAGTGGTTTCCAACCTTTTCTTTGGCCATGCCCTACCAAAGCATCTCTAAAATCCTGACCCCCCCCCCAACCCACCCCTGACATATAATTCTTATTATTCAAATAGTGAACTCCTATTCATGTGGAGGAAGCCTAAAAGGCCATTAACTTGGTCTAAACATACTCAAATTCCCCCCCCCCATTGTCCTATGGGGCATGTGCCCCACATTGGGAACCACAGCATTAGACCCATGAATTCTTCTGCTGATATCTCTGATCAATGATCAGAGATGCTGCTTCAAGTCCAGGAAACTATGGCATAGAAATGAGTTAGTGCCTTTTTGATAGGGCTCCACTCCATTTTATTTGTGCTGCCTGCTGTTAGGATCTGCGTCTGGGGAACCATCTGAAATTTGAACTCCTTGCTCTGTGGAAAAGCTATCTCACAGGGATGTGAGACCAATGGAAGTCTTATACAGGTTACCAAAGGCTGTTGTGTGGTCGGCTTCTCTTCCTTAAAAGCCCTTGTTGATTTTCCAAATTCTACAATGAGGAGGAGACAGATGTATTATTGGGACTTGTCTTCCAAGACTTAAGAAGGTACAGTATATGGGCCAAATTCCCAGACCAAGAGGGTCCAGTTGGAGATGTTAACTACTTCCAACAGGCTGGGAACGCTATATTTTGCTTAGGATGGCTTGAGGGCCCAGGTTTGAGGACCATGAGAGAAACTTAGGAGAGTTTTGAAGGCAAGATAAAAGAGGTTACCTCATATTCTATATTTTCCTGGAAGGGAATTCTAGGACTGAGGGCCAGCAGGGGACAGGGAAAAGAAAGAATTATTTAAGAAAGCAGAAAAACCTTTCAGTGGTAAGAGTTCAAATTACAACATTTCAAGAGTTTCAGCAACTCCATTTGCTTTTTTCCCCCAGGAGCACATCCCTACGTCATCATAAAGTGTGAAGGAGAGAAAGTCCGCTCCCCGGTGGTAAAGAACTCCATCTCACCAGAATTTGATGTAAAAGGCCTATTCTACCGCAAGAAGCTGGGGGAGCCCATCCTCATTCAGGTGTGAAGTCACCTGTGGCTGGGGCTGCGGAAGGTGGGAGGTTGCTTCACAGTTGCAAAGAGATGGGTTTATAATTCAGCATCAAACAGGGACTCACCCACTCTTTCACCTGCCCTAGAGGCAGTTAGGATTATCCTAATGGTCATGAGGCTTCAACTGTGGTGGTTGGGTCTGAAGATCATTACATAGAACTGGAGACAAGTTATAAAACAGGGGTGCCCAAACCACAGCACTCAGGCTGGATCCGGTCTGCAGCGCCAAATCATCCGGCCCATGCTATTTCCTATTTTTTATGAACTTTTAAAGTTTTTTAATTATTAGTATTCCATAGGTTTAACCTATGATCGCATTTTATCTTGTAAGCCACCCAGAGTCGGGTATACCTGATTGGGGCGGGATAGCAAATGTGAGTAAATAAATAAATAAATAAATGCTGCCCTCGCCAGTCCTGGAAGCAAAAGTAAAATGTGCATGTGCAAAATGCTGCTGTAAATGACCCATGGCTGTTGCAAATGTGTTTACTACAGCCACAGGTGCATTTATGGCAGCATTTTGCATGGGTGCATTTTGCTTCTGGTGACCGGCCCATGGCCTGAAAAATTTGGGCACTCCTGGGATAAAATATACCTCCCTCCATATCTGTGCATTCAGTTTCCATAGTTTCAGTTATCCAAAAAATCCAGTTTCCACAGTTTCAGTTATCCACAAGTCTAAAAATATTAAAATTAAAAGTCGCTGAAATACATAACACTTTGAAGCTTTGGAACACTTTGAAGCGTTATAAGGACCAATTGAAACAAACCATGAAGGTGTCAGGTATAAACCTGATAATGGGGGGAGGGAAACCTATAAAAGCAACTTAAAGAATAACAGCTACCTTCCAGGAGAAGCCAGTGTAGAAATTTGCATAGTTTTCCTTAATATTATTGTAAGCTGCCTAAAGTAGTGGTTTTACTAATCGGGCCGGATAATAAATAGATGGACAGACAGACGGATAGATAATTTTGAGATTCATTGCAGACTACATCATAACTTTGAAATGTAGCCACCTAACTCCTTCTTTTGCCTGCTATTTTGTAACATCTTTCCTGGCAAAGAGAGATCTTGAAAGCTTACATAGATATTTGGGCTCTTTTTGTCTACCTAGCATGGGGTAGTGACACAATACTCATTTTTGCAAGTCAGCTTTTTATATATTTCAATTTTTAACCCCTGCAGACTCTTCGAAATGCTGCTTTCTTCCCACTGTGCCTTTTACTATCACTGACAGTGGGCTTTCTTTCTTTATTTGCATCAGATGCACCACCAGCATATAATGACATGCAAAGTTAAAATTAACACATCTAAAAACAAAATAGAATTAAAAAGGGCCAGATGACATCCGCCCAAAGTCCACTTCAACAGCATTTCCTCTTGCCAACGTAAGGTCCTCCTCAGTGCACGTTGAGGGGCATTGTGTGCATTGTATCCTATGGGAGATAGTTTGTTCTTCTCCGCATTCACACTGGTTGTCATCTACAGGGAAACCTCACTTTCTCAGATTAGCCCTTGATCTTCCTACCCCTGCACACAGTCTATTTAAAGCTTCCCACACAGGAAGCCATGGTTGTTCTTGGCCAGGCAGTAGAGAGTCCTGTGGTTTTGCCCTGTTCTCTGGTAGCTCCTTGCTCGCCTTCCCTAGTTCTAAGGCGCTCTGTGGGGGCTGGTTGTTCAGGGGGACAGAAGCTGGGAGGAAGTTATGCCTTGATTTCGGTCTCTGCTTTGGTATTTGGTGATCAAGTTTCCAAGGAACTTGCTTTGACCCACTCGTTCTGAGCAGCACTTTCTTGGCGAAATGGTGGAAGGATGCTAGCTAAGTAATGCACCTTTTGTATTGGGGTTGGCTTTAGGCATCCTGTGACCAATCTTGCTGTCTCATTTAGGGCCACATCCACCTGCTTTGCATGCTTTGATCTGCACCATGCCGGACTAGCATACTCTCCTGCAGAGTAACAGAAGTTCTTACTGTGTGTGGTTGGGCCTCTTATTTTCTTCAGACTACCGTTCCTGGCATAAACCTTCTGTTTGGTATTAAGGCAGTGGATTTGGAAAGTGAGAGTTCAATCCAGGGTGACTCCCAGGTATTTGGGGATGTCGCAGTGTTCAAGCCTGATGCTCTAAATACACTTCTTTGTGCAACCAGAGGAAACCCATGAATCAGTGGGACTTAAATAAATACGGATTTAATGCATTTATTTCTCACTGTACTGGTAAATAGAGCCCTCTAGGCAGTTTACAACCAATATTAAAACAGACAATAATAGCATAACAAGTATAAACAATAACAGTATAACTAAAGCCGATAAAAATTATACAACAAACAGCAGCCTTCCGATAACAGAGTCATATTACTGAGTAAGAGGAACAATAAAAAAGAAAGAAAAAGAAACAGGGTTATGGTGTTAAATTTAATTAGTGGAGTAGCTCTCTATAAGACTCTTTGAATAGCTCAGCTTTAAGGAACGTCTTAAAAGCAGTCCGGTGCATTCAGCCTCTAGGTAGGGCGGACAATTTACCCCTAAAGCAGCCCTTTTATTCCATACTAACCGCACAACTCCTCAACACAAACTATATAAGTGATGCAGTGATTAAACTACTGTACTGCTTTGTGAGTTCGATCCTGATTGGGATCCAGGTTGACTCATCCTTGCATCCTTCCGAGTTCAGTAAAATGAGTACCCAGCCTGTTGGTGGCAAGATGCTAATGAACTCATGTACCACCCAGAGGTGCACTAAGTACCCTGAGGTGGTATATAAGTGTAATTGCTATAATCATGAGGCTTATGGTGGCTTAGTGGTTAAGACGCTCAGTTTGACGGCCGAAAGGTTGGGAGTTCGAGACCGGAGTGCTCTGCAATAGTGAGCTCCCGTCATCTGTCCCAGCTCCTGCCAACCTAGCAGTTTGAAAGCAAGAAATTGCAAGTAGATAAATAGGTACCACTTTGGTGAGAAAGGTAACAGCGTTCTATGCGCTTTGGCATCTAGTCATGCCTGCCGCAAGCTCACTGAAATGTCTGCAAACACGGACAGCCCTGACTACTCTTTGGCTGTAAACGGAGAATCGGACATGTCTGGTTTTCAAGCAAGGGGCACCTTTATCTTTATAATCATGAGGCCTAGAAGCTTATTTTTCAAATTTAAATGCAAAATTGAAATTCTTAGGAGATGGCCGTGAGTGGATCAATCTGCATGGACCAATTTCTGCATTTCTGCTGGAATGTACTTTTTACTTGGCGATTTCATCCTTTTTTCTTCTTTTTTCTTTTCTTCCCATAGATCTGGAATCATAATCTTCTCACAGATGAGTTTTTGGGGCAGGTCAATCTGAAGGGTGACCCCAATGAACTTCAGCCTATGCACGTCTTGCATCTCCAAGAGAGAGGGAACAAACGGGCCAGTGAGCTCTCCGGCATTGTTAAGGTGCATCTGCTCACAAGTAGTGTTCTCACAAGCATCTGAGTGACACAAGAACAATCCCATTGGTGCCATATATACACGTGTATATATAATCTTGGCGTTTGCAGTATAATATATATATTGACCTATGTACCTATATATATATTTGCCTGCCAGTGTACCAGTTGCATGCATGCCTTCTCTTTGACAAGGGGGACCACCTCTGACATGTTCAAACTTTTGGGTTGTTTTTAAAACTTTTATACAAAGGTGCCTTTTTGAAGAAGTGGAAATGTTTGTGTTCGCCTTTGTGTTTCCTTAAAACAATTCTGAGCTGTCATGGCGGTGGTGGACAGAAAGGTGCCATGGAGAGAGCCGCTAAAAATCTGCAACACGAGCATATGTTTACAGTGAGTGATGCCTCTCAGACGCGCACATCTAAGGTTGGGGGTGGTTTGTATTTCTCCCCCAGCCCAGAAAACCGTATTGCCAAATTCAAGGAAGGGCTGTTTCTTAATCTTTGCGTTCTTGCCATGTTTGTATAATAAAATGGGAAAAGAGAGAACAGAAATGAACATTTAGACCTGTGGGAGCTTGGAAGGAGATCACTGAAATTCATTGACTGGATACCACCTTTATCCAAAAATGATTAACATCTAATGAAGTTTTTGCTCAGACTTCCGGCCACGACTGTGATTTTGGGTCATTGTGTGGGAAAATTACACTGCACAACAACGATTTTGCTACTTGGAATAACACATGTGATTTACATTATATTGAGTGTGATGATTCCAAATCTGAACTCAGAATTTGCCTATCACGTACAGATTTATAGTTATATGCATGCTATAGCTGTTCAAATGGTATTGGGCAATGTATTTTTACATGGGAACATAATAACAGTTTCAGCTACCACTATGCCTCCTGCTGCCTCAGCTGAATCACAACCCTTGGTGGCATGCATGTTCCAGCAGCAGCCTGAGATGTCTGGGCAAGTCAGTGAGCTGACGTCAGAAATAGGTATATAAGGCGAGATGGACCAAGGGCTTGTCTCTAGTGTGAAACCATCTTATTGGATAGTACAAGCTAGGCCATAATAAGTCTGTTTTGAGCTAAAGATGAGTAGGCACACCTGTATTAATATATATACCCTGTGTGATAAACGCAAGAACCTAACCATGAGGGTTAGATTTGCTTACTTAAGATCCTGATGGATCTTCAGATTTGGATTCAGAATCGGACTTCAGATTTGGATTCAGTGCACTTGTATAGGACACATGGATTAGACCAATATTTATTTTTTTGTGATGTAGTGTTATGAAATGTTACATTCATTGAGTGCAGAAATAGGATATTTTCAGCACCAGATTTTCTTTTTAACAGATCAAGCTTCTAGTTCTCATTAATGCGATGGTAGCGTTGACCTTTCAGAAGACCACATTTTGATGGTGGAGACATTGCAATTCTCCGAAAAGCAAAAATAGAGGATAACATTGTACAGAATAACAGAAACCTGGTTCTAGTAGAGACACACAAATATCATTAAACTCTTTACAGAATCACTGAGAAAATGTTGATTTGAGACCATCCCCCCCCCCCAAAGATTTCAGCTGGTATTGGCCACATCATTTCAGACAGAACATTTCCTTCCTCTCCCTGAGACACTAGGCTTCTTGCTTTCTCCTTATATTGTGTACTATCTCAGGTGGGAAAGGAGGAATGTTATTTTTAATATTCCTCCCCCCCCCCCCCCGATATATAAAACCCATGCATGCAGAAAACAAGCTTCACTGGTAGGGAGTCTCCAGTCTTGCTTTCTTCCCAATGTTCTCTGTGCTAGATTTCTACATGCAAGGTGGATTATTTTTTTCCAGAAACGTTAATTTTCAAGGCAGGGGAATTATTTATCTTTTTTTGATTTGGAAAAAAATTAACAAAATGCAGAAGATGCCCAGATGTGCTCCTTGTCTTCTCATCCTTCCGTATCCTCTGTGCTAGGAATGAATGTCTGCACATAGAAACAGAAGCAGGTAAACACAATAGGACAAAATGGGCGCTTTTAAAAAAAAAAATCTAGTGTAGCAAGCAACTGGGATCCTGTTGTGCAGCTCCCATGTCCAGCAGCAGTGATGTCGTAATCAGCGGCAAATGGCTTTAGATTAAAGGCTGTGTTGGAGGTCATGTGACTTGTTCACAATGCAATCAAGTCTCATGCACTCCTGAATTGCCAGAGGAAGTCATTAACTGGTGGCAATTTGCTGCTGATGTTGGAATCACAGTTGCCTGAACGGAGCTGCTCAACAGGATTTCAGACAGCGTATTCTCTTGAGCTTTTTTAGTTTACCCAAGAGGTACAGGTCTTCCTTGATGGAAAGCCAGTCATATATGACTCTAGGGTGTGGTGCTCATCTCTGTTTACAGCCAAAGAGCCAGCACATTTCCGTGGTCATGTGGCAGACATGATTAGACGCCAGAGTGAACGAAATACTGTTACCTTTCCTGCCGAAGCGGTACCTATTTATCTACTTGCAATTTCTTGCTTTTGAACTGCTAGGTTGGCAAGAACTGGGGCAGAGACAGGAGCTTGCTCCATCATGCAGCACTCGGGTTTCGAATTGCTGACCTGCCGACCTTCCGGTTGTCAAGTTCAGCATTAATCCACCGCAGTCTGTTAACCCAAGAGGTAGAGATAGGTATTTTTCCCCAGGTATGACAGTGTCTTTCTTCAGCCAGGCAGCTCCAAATTGAAGAGGGAGAAGGCACTGAATTTCTAACACCCATTCATGCTTAAATTGCAATTTACCTCTTGGGTAAACTAAAAAAGCATTGCAGTTTAATGCAATTAAATTTATTGCAGTTAAATTGCAGTGCACAGGTAAATCACACATTTCAGGATCTGGCTGTACCTTGGGAGAAATGGGAAATCCACCTGAAAAGGCAGGGCTGAAGGGGAGGCAAAGCCTAGTGCAGTAAACCCATTTGTGTGGATTCACAGGAACTTGGGCTTCTGGGAATTGAAGTCAAAGAACACCTAGAGTGCCAAGGTTCGCCATCACAGCCTAGTGACTTTTCCTGTGGAGCACATAGGCACCACCCCGCTTGCCCTTAGCGTTGGCAATGGGATCCTCTCCCTTTGCTGGTGTAAAAGTAATAGCTCAGTTGCTGAATATTTCTTCTGTACGTGGAACAGAAAATGGGAGCGCCAAATTGACCTTTACCTCAAGCAGCAAAATATCTTGGGTCAGCTCTGTTTGTGTGGAATGTTAAGCCCATGCAAAATAAGCCATAATGGCGAGAAATGGATGGGCTTCCAGCTTCCTCATGGTTTAGGAAGACCAAAATATCTCCAGTCATTTTGTTTACTTCTCTTTCCAAAAGGGCGACAGATGCTTGAAATGTGATTTGCAAGTTCCTTCGTTCCTTTCCCCATTACTGTAAAGGACAGATGCCTTCTGTCCCCACAGCCAATGTTTCTCCATCAGACCGAAGTTGGTGGAAGAAGAATATATTTGCTTTAAAGTCTGCTGGTTCCATCAATCCTTTTTAATTTTATGAAGTCTAAGTCGCGTGCACTTTATCTAATAAAATGTTTTGTCAGATGTGTGAATACAGACAGAAGGAAATGTTCTAACAATGCAAAATTTTTAATGGCATTGAAATAAATGTTGGTATGAGATTTTGGGATTAATAGCCAGTGTTGGTAAGAGATTTGAAATTAAAAAGCAAAAAAATAATAATTGTTTCTTTGTCTGTCAATAAATGCATGACTCTGGTCTTACTCTCCCACTTAACTCCCCCGGTGGCTTAGTGGGTAAGGTGCTGAGCTTGGAGACTGGAAAGACGAGGTTCGATATCCGAGCTCTGCACGATGAGGGACGTGAAAGGAGCCTCATTCAGGTGTCCCCTACAAAAATCCTTTCAACCCAGAGTAATTTCTGACACGAAAACACACCTAACTTCTTTTTTTAAAAATATTTTTATTTATAGGTTTTCAAAAGAAAAAAGAAAAGAACATACATAAAAGTAAAACATACATAAGAAAAATCATACAATTCCATAATCATCAAAAAACAAGAACTACATAATCCACATTATATAAGGAAAAAAACAAAAACAAAGAATAAAAAATACATCATTAATATCAACACTTTTCAAGCTAAATTTCTAATACAATTATTACATACTATACTCTCTTACTGCTATAAATCTCTCTTTTAATATCACCCCTGTGCTATATACAATGTCTGGGAGATTGGTTCCTTAAAAATCTTCGTATTATATTTCCAATTATATGCTTTTCTTTCTGACCCTTCCTAGCACACACCTAACTTCTGACTCCAAAGTACTGAGGCATTATTGACATATTTTTCACGTGCATATAAAAACGTGATGGAAAAGAGATTCTGGGCAAAAAAGTAATTCCAAGCAATGTTTGGGGATCTGGAATTGTTCAAGGGATGAATTCTTACGTGCCATCAGGCTGGAAAAGGCTTATTTTGCAGTGATGGCAAACCTGGCACTTCATTGGTACATGAACTTCAATTCCCAGAAGCCCTGATCACTAGGAGTAATTGAACTGGTAATGGAAGTCCAAGAACACCTGAAGTGCCAAGGTTCGCTATTGCTGTATCACAGCTGTAAAAGGGCTTTCAATGTAAGGGAGATTTTTAAGGAGTGGTTTTTCCAGTTCCACACAAATACCCCAGCGGATTTCCATGCCTGAGCAAGGATTCGAATCCAGGTCTCCTAAATCAGCACTAACTTCTACACTACATAGGATGGATTTGACCTAAAAAATTGACCCTAAATGGATTTGAACCTAAAGTATGTTTAATATTTTTCAACTCTGATTCAAAGGCTGACAAGGTAGCAGAAGTTAAGCAGAAATATTCTTGCAATGGACTTTGCAACTTTCTTTTGAGATGCCTCCATTCCCTTTCCAAGTCTTGGTCATTTGAGGATCTGAAGGCCACACCAGGATAAGTTCTCCATCCTCTGGTCATGGAGAAGTAGACAACTATCATCTGTTCCCTATTGCTCCACCATGGAACCTCCAATGGCTCAGTGGTTAAGAAGCTCACCTTGTTAGCGGGAAGGCCAGCAAGTTGGCAGTTCAAGACCTGGGTACTGCATGATCGATTGAGCACCATTCTCTGTCCCAGCTCTTGGGAACATGAAAGAAGCCTCATTTGGGCTTGCCCTGAGTGCAGTTTCTTCCACAAAAATCCTTTCAACCCATAATAATTTCTGACATGAAATTATTATTATTATTATTATTATTATTATTATTATTATTATTATTATTATTATTATTATTATTATTATAGAAGCATAGAATAACTGGGTTGGAAGGGACCTAAAAGGTCATCGAGTCCAAACCTCTGCTCAATGCAGGAATCTGAATCAAAACTATTCTAATGGTCCACTTCTCTCTTGGTCCAATTCTCTCTTGAGTGCTTCCAGTATTGGAGCGGTCATCACTTCTCAGTGGCGCCAATCCAATTGGCTGTTTGATGCCATGACATTGTTACGCTGGCAACTTATTGGCTACCATCTCTTTGCGATGATACCTGGAAAGGAATGGAACGTTTTCAGCCCAGGAACTGAATTCCAGTTTCAGGGACCCTGTGGGACCTCATTCATGGTAGATGAATGGGTCACCTGTGAAGCTCTCTTCCTCTCCATGCTTCCATGCCATCATACATGGCTAGTTTGACATTGCATGGGGCAGTTATAACCTGCAGTTTGCATATTTTTAGGGCAATGTGCTTTTTTCACTAAAGTTCACACCCAGCCATTTATGGGGATTTTGCACTTTTATCACACAGGTATACTTTGCACAGCATGAGTTCTCCATAACAGAGTTTGGGAATATTAATTTTTGGTTTTTTGAACTGCAACTCTCAGGCTGCAGGATTCTGGGCCATGTAGTCTCTAAAAGGAATGGTTCCATATTCTTTCATCCTTGATCACCTGGAGTCTGCATGGTCTTATTTCTGTCCTTTGGAGGAAGCAGGTATGTTTATCACTCAGTCTGTAGGGGAGAAGTCAATCATGCTTGAACCCCCTGAAAATTGAATGAATATTCAGTGTTAACTCTTAGATGTGGGTTCACTCTAATCATAAGCCTGCTCCCTCCTTATCAGCACAGCATGGTACATAAATTCCTTTATTTCTGATATTCAACCAGCACATGACATTTGTTTGACTTTATTGTTGTTCAGTCACACAGTCGATTCTGACCCTTTGCAACCCTATGGACCATTGCCCACCAGGCACCCCTGTCCACCATCCTCCTCAACCCGCCCAGCTCTGTTCTGTGCCCATTGTGTCTACAATACCATCTAGCCATCTCATCTTTGGCCACCCCCTTTTTCTTTTACCCTCCACCTTGCCCAGCATCAAGGCTTTCTCAAGTGAATCCTCTCTTCTCATTTGATGTCCAAAGTACTTTACTATTTGACCTTCTAAGGACCAGTTAGGGTTGATTTCTTTTTAGACTGTCCTATTTGTTCACCTTGCTGTCCAGGGTATAGTACTTTTAAAATTATCCTCCAACACTACATTTCAAAGGTGTTTATTCTTCTGCACTCAGCCTTCCTTATGGTCCAGCTCTCACAACTATACATTACCACCAGGAATATTTTATTTATTTTATTTAATCAAACTTGTATGGCACCCTCCTCACAAAGACCTAGGGCGGCTAATCCAGGTAATACCATTGCTTTGATTATGCAAATTTTTGTTTCCAAGGTAATGTCTCTACTTTTCACTATGTTCCCCAGGTTTCTCATCGCTTGTCTCCCAAGCATCAGTCGCCTTTTTATTTCATGGCTGCAATCACCATCTGCAGTGAGCTTTGATCCTAAGAATGTAAAATCTGTCACTGCTTCTACTTCTTCCCCATCAATTTTCCAGGGATGGAGAGGGCCTGTTGCCATTATCTTGGTTTTCTTGATATTGAGTCTCAAGCCAGCTTTTCCACTTTCTTCTTTCAACCTAAGCAGGAGCTTCTTTAGGTCTTCCTCACTTTCTGCCATTAGGGTGGTATCATCTGCATATCTCAAATTGATGATGTTTCTCCCAGCAATTTTGATCCCGATATGTGATTCGTCCAATCCTGCATTGCGCATTATGTGCTCTGTGTATAAGTTGAATAAGCAGGGTGATAAAATGCAGCCTTGTCTTACTCCTATTCCAAACCACTCTGTCATTCCATATTCTGTCCTAACTTGCTTCTTGACTCTTATACAGATATATCATAAGGCATATAAGGTGTTCTGGTATTCCCAACTCTTTAATTACTTGCCACATTTTGTTGTGGTTCACACAGTCAAAGGCCTTTGTGTAGTCAATGAAACAGAAGTAGACTTGTTTCTGATATTCCTTTGTTTTCTCCATGATCCTCTTTGGAACCCCACCTGCACTTCTGGTAATTCTCCACATGCTGTTGCAATCTATCATGTATTATCTTGAGCATCACCTTGCTAGCGTGTGGGATGAGCGCAATTGTTCGATAATTTGAACAATCTTTGGCTCCACATTTTCGGACGTTACCCAGAACTTTGCATGCTGCAGGCTGGATCCAGCCAACAGGCCATAGGTTGAGAACCCCTGCATTAGAAAAAAATCTGGGACAATACATTGCCTTATGTTATTAACCATGCAACTAACAATTATCTCTGGGATTTCTTTTTAAAATACACAAATACTCTTGTTGTGTTTTGTTATTGTTCTTTTTAGCTCTTCTCAATTTTCTTTGTCATAACCTCTGTATCAGTTTAGAAATACTGTACTACAAAAAGGTTAAGGAGGGAAATATGAATAAAGTGTTTCATAAAAAGAGCATAACCAGTAACTTTAAAATCTGAGACACACTCGTTTGTACTACATAGACTGCAGCAGCCATTCTCCTTGGAAAATTCTAGAAACGGCAGTGCAAAGAGCAAAATCTGCCCATCTATATATACCAATATTTGATAGAAATTGCAATTTGTATTTGTCTTCTCGTCTTTTCCCATAAGGTGGTGCTATCATGCTTCCTTATGAGTTTGGTTGGAAGGAAAAAATTTAAAATAGTACCCCTGTTAGTCTGTATTTCAAGCATATAAAAGAAAACAAAACAGTGGCCACGGGATTGGAAAAGATCGGTATACGTTCCAATCCCAAAAAAAGGGTAATGCCAAAGAATGTTCAAATTATAGAACAATTGCGCTCATCCCACACGCTAGTAAGGTGATGCTCAAGATTATACAGGATAGACTGCAGCAGCACATGGAGAGATAATTACCAGAAGTGCAGGTACGGTTCAGAAGAGGGAGGAGGACTAGAGACCACATTGCCAACATACGTTGGATCATGGAGAAAACAAAGGAATATCAGAAACAAGTCTACTTCTGTTTAATTGATTACACTAAGGCGTTTGACTGTGTGGACCACAACAAGATGTGGCAAGTAATTAAAGAGATGGGAATACCAGAACACCTTATAGGCCTCATGAGAAATCTGTACATGAGTCAAGAAGCAACAGTTAGGACAGAATAAGGAATGACGGAGTAGTTTGGAATAGGAAAAGGAATCAGACAAAGCTGCATTTTGTTACCCTGCTTATTCAACTTATACACAGAGCACACAATGTGCAATGCAGGGATGGAGGAATCACAAATTGGGATCAGAATTGATGGGAGAAACATCAACAATTTGAGATATTCAGATGATACTATGCTAATGGCAGAAAATGAGGAAGACCTATAGAAGCTCCTGATTAGGTTGGAAGAAGAGATTGCAAAAACTGGCTTGAGACTCAACATTAAGAAAGCCAAGATAATGGCAACAGGCCCTCTCAGTCCCTGGAAAATTGATGGGGAAGAAGTAGAAGCAGTGACAGACTGTACTTTCTTAGGATCTAATATCACTGCAGATGGTAATTGCAGCCATGAAATAAAAAGGCGACTGATTCTTAGGAGACAAGCTATGAGAAACCTGGGGAACATAGTTAAAAGTAGAGACAATCCCTTGCACACAAAAATTTACATAGTCAAAGCAATGGTATTCTTGGTGGTAATGTATGGTTGTGAGAGCTGGACCATTAGAAAAGCTGAGAGCAGAAGAATAGATGCCTTTGAAATGTGGTGTTGCAGGAGAGTTTTGAGAGTCCCCTGGACAGCGAGGAGAACAAATAGGTCAATCTTAGAAGAAATCAACCCTGACTGCTCCTTAGAAGGTCAAATACTAAAGATGAAGCTAAAGTACTTTGGACATCAAATGAGAAGAGAGGATTCACTTTAGAAATCCTTGATGCTGTGAAAGGCGGAGGGCAAAAGAAGAAGGGAGCGGCCAAAGATGAGATGGTTAGATGGTATTGTAGACACAATGGGCTCAGAACAGGGCTGAGGAGGATGGTGGAGGACAGAGGTGCAATGGTCCATAGGGTCGCAAAGGGTCAATCAACTGTGTGACTGAACAACAAAAGAGAGTAAACAAAACAACAGGACAAAAAAAACATTGTGGCACTTTAAAGATTACCTGCTGTATTTTAATGTTAGGTTCAGTGGATCAAGTCCACTTCATCTGACTAAACAAAGTGTTCTTGCTTGCCTTCTACGTTTAAGGGACCAAGATCCTGTTATTTGTTTTACATGCAATTCTGCTGTTCTTGCAATTTGCATAATGAAGTATTTGTTTGCATTGGCAGAAGGCCTGTTGTTCTGGTGGAATCTTTCTCCCCTCTAAATAACTGTGAGCCAGGATTCTATGGGTGCATTCAACCTGCTGAGATTTCATGCTCTGTGTTTCCTAGCAGGATTCAGCTGTAAGACCTTTATGGTTTCTTGGTTTTTATTCCTTCACCTTGGTATTTCTTTGTTAGTCACCCTCTTGACCTAGGAAATTTTTAACATCCTGCAAATAGATCCACATTTCAAATACTGTACTTTCAGATCCTTTACAGAGTAGTCTGTGTTCTTATTTAAAGCCTGTCATTTGTAGTACACAGCAGATCTGAGAATAAATAGCAAAGTATGATACAGATTCTCAAAAGTTCAGCAGGCATAGAACAAGAAGGAAGGGACCTTTGTGAATTTAGCTCCTGCTCCCTTTTCCATTTGCTCTGTAATCTCCCCAAGCCAGCTCCTCCCCTTGGTAAGCAGGATCAGCCTGTATGAATGAGAGTCTGTTGATGCGAATCAGGTCCTCTACGCAGAGCCGCTCTTGACAGCAAGCGAATGGAAAGAAAAGGAAGGAAGAGAAGGAAAAGAGGGTTTGAAAAAGGCTTGTTGCAGAGGGGAGACAATTAACATTTATTCCTTCTTTTGCTGGACTATTTAGATTCATCTTTGGCTTTCATCAAGCTGTTTTACAAAACTGGAATATATATTTTAAAAAAATAGACCTGTAATACATACCCATTCACTGCGGAGCTGGAGAAGACGATTTCATGGATCAATAAGGTAAGACAGTAGCAGGCTCGTGACTTTTTAACAGTCCGGGTTGGCCTGGATTTTCTTCTTAATTCATGTGGATTTGCTCAGAAGCTGCTTAGAGTTGCTGCTCCTGCTGCTGCTGTTCTGAGTGCCTTGCTTGCTTTCATTCCCGAAGCCTGGCCGAATGTCTCTGCTGCTGATCTTCATGTGTTATTATTTGTTAGGAAAGAAAGTAAAGTACTTTGTCCCTTCTGGAAGTACTTTGTCTTAAAAAGATGACAACTTTAAAAGCAAAAACAACAAAAACTCCCTAAACTTCCTTTAAGAGAAGAAGTAGGGCAGACTTTACCCCCTGGCAGTACAACTATACTTTCCTTTGCCAAGAATGTGTATCCTCCAAAATAGCAGGTGGATGCCACAATCTCTCATGTTAGGATCATTCCTGGATTGAAGACATTCTAATCAATTAACTGAATGTGTCTTCTTTGGTCAATCCATTGGCCTGTCCCTTAAGTGGGCTTGCTTTAACATACAGGGTACACAGAAAGAGCCTCCTCGAAGATTGTGGTATTACGGCGACCTTGTGTTACCAACTAATCTTTCTCACACTAGGTTAAGTGAAAGGTCTGGCCTAGACAGAAGAAGAAAAAATTACAGGTAAAATCACCAGCTCTGAAAGAAGGCATGCTTTGTTTTAAAATAATACATACAGTACTTCTATGGGTATATAAAGAAACAAAAGGGTACACAGAAAGAACTCCTCAAAGATTGTGGCATTTTTGAACTGCAATCGGGTATTCACTGGTAGCGGAAACCTTGTGTTGCCGACTAATCTTTCTCACACTAGGTCAGGCAAAAGGAACTTTAGAATGAACTCACCAAACTGCATTCCTTATGACAGTTTCATGTCTGGAAAAAGAAGAGCAGGACAAATATAACGAGATACGTTTTCCCCCCATTGGATGGAAACTCTGTGTTTGGTTTTGCAGTTTTTATAACAACTTGCATTTTTCTTTTTTAAAAATCTGGTGTGTTTTCTAATTAAAGAACTGGAGGCACAAACTAATCATTTGGGGGGGAAAGAGATGGATTAAGCAATTAATGCCTTGAGCACTGCATAGCTAATGGAGGAAGAAGGTGGGGTCTATTATCTGATATTAGGAGAAACATCCTGACATTCCCCTAATGCAGGGGTGCCCAAACTTTTTGGGCCATGGGCCGCTCATGTGGTTCAGTGGGCTGGTCACATGGTTCCTCCCACTGGAAGCGGAAGTAAAGCGCACCTTGCAATCTGTTTTACATCAGGATGAGATAGTTTTTAAGCTGCCATTTTCTCTGCTTAAACCAGGGGTGCCAAAACTACATCCCACGGGCCAGATCTGACCCCTGACACCAATTCATCTGGCCCACACCACCCTCGTAGCTCCTCGAAATGGAAGTAAAACACGCCCGTACGGGTACGTTTTACTTCCGCTTCCAGGAGTGATGAGGGGGGTTCCGGGCCAGATGAATTGGCATTAGGGGCCAGATCTGACCTATGATCCGCAGTTTGGGCACCCTTGCCCTAATGTAAGGCACACATTTTCAACCACATAACATTTTCCATTGCTCACAATGACAGGCAACTGGAATACCAACTCAAGTGGATTTAGTTGTTTGTGAGACTGAGATGTTCTTGAGGTTAGATTAGAAGAGAAATTTGCCCAATCTTCTGTCCCTGCATCTCAGATCTTGGCTGTGATTTGACTTTGTTGTAGTGTAGGTTTCATATGAATCGCTGCAAGAATAAATCCATGTTTCTCTGTCAAACAGTTGCAAAAAAGGACAAAAACTTTATTTTACTTATATCCCTCGTTTCTTCCCAAACTGGATTCAATGCAACCATTTGACCTCCATTACCCCAAGAGATCAAGAACAGTAGAAGGCCAAGGTCACTGAGATTTAGATCTCAGGAGAAACATAGCAGTTGCAATTATGCTTATATATTGTCCAATTGCACGTAGTGCACTCTCTGGGTGGGTCACAATGTAATTAGCATGCCCCCAACATGCTGGGGACTCATTTTATTGACCTTGGAAAGATGGAAGATGCTGAGTCAAGCTTGATACCTGTCAGGATCGAACTCACAATGTCAGCAAGTTTTGGCTGCAGCACAGCAATTTATCCATTGTGCCAACAGGGGTGTCACGAAACCAGCCGGCCCCCTCTGCCTTGGCCCTCCTATACCAAAGCCCCCAGAGGGCGAGCTGGCCGGCAATGCAGATAAATAGCCCTTAGCTACTTCTCTTCTGCAAGGAGGTTTAATAGGTAGCGTGTTCAGAGGCTTGTGTGTGAATGCATTGCTTCTCTTACCCCTTAGTCCAATGAAGAGACGTTGCTGAAGCAAACGAAGGTTTATTGATCAGGTATATTGATCAGGTTCATAAAGCACAGGTCAGTAGCATAAGACAGTCCAGCAAACAATCCACAGGTACATTAAGTAACCATGATGAAAGGAAAAGAATAGTCCCACACCATAGCCAGGGTCTTAAGCTATTGAGATCCAAAAACGAACGAACTAACTTCTCTGCAAAATGGAGATTCTGCAGTCAGGTGGGTTACCCTTGGCCAATCAGGGAACAAAGGAAAACTTTCTCAAAACAATAATTGTTGACACACGTGTACAGTTAGTGCAGTCAAAACATGCTAGCTAGGGAGATAGGAGGCAAGAACACAGGGAACACTGGCTGGAAACAAACCGTCTCGTGACACGTAGTCTATGAGACAGAGAGAACAAAGGATTTTTGAGGCCTAGCTAAAACTATAACCTCAAGCATTGAGAACATTAGGAAAAAGATGTTGTTTCCTGACAGGTTCCTAAACATCTTAAATAGAGAGAAGTTTCAATAATGGGACTAATTTATTTTGAACACCATCTTTTAATAGGGGTCTTCAACAAGGTAGCCAGCTGCTGGGAGATGTTCTAGCTCTGGATTTTCTACGATGAGCAAGGGGGGTTGGAGTGATGGCCTTTGAGAACCTCTTCAATCCTAGAATGCTCCAGTTCTAAGCTCTTTAGTATCTGAACCGAAGCAAAACCGCTCAGAAGCAAAAACGTGGAAGCTGAACCATGCTTGTGAGTAGCGGAGGTTTGCATTCTGTGCCTGTTATTCTGCATGTCTGGCCAGGTTATCCTGCTATGGTAACAGAGTAGACCATACTGCCAGTGATTCAATGCCAAGTGTCAGGTGGCAGTTAACTAACCTGACAACTGTGAGGACTAATGACCTTGGGTGGCAAAGTCCACAAGGAAAGGGTGATGGTCATATCAGAAAACAAAAACAAAAAAGTAATAAAACAAAACCACTGTAGCACTTTAAAGACTAACTGCTATATTTTTATTGTTAGCTTTCGTGGATCAAGTCCACTTCTTCAGACAAAGAGTGAAACTTCCGGGCATGGTTTATATATATGAAATGTAGGAGTCCAGATGTTAAAGGGAAACTTAAGTTAAAGGTAAAGGTTTCCCTTGCTTGAAAGCCAGTTTTATCTGACTCTAGGGTTCAGTGCTCATCTCTGTTTCAAAGCTGAAGAGCCAGCACTGTCTGCTTCTGCAGATGTTTCTGTAGTCATGTGAAAGGCATGACTAGGCAAATTGCTACCACACCGTGGGTGGAGCCTATGATATGGGCAGAGCCCACACCATGGGCGGAGCCTACGTCATGGGCAATCTAGTCTTGCCTGCCATATGGCCATGTATACATCTGCAAACACAAGGAGCACTGGCTATTTGGCTGTAAATAGAGATGAGCACTGCACCCTAGAGTTGGATATGACTGGCTTTTGAGCAAGGAGACCTTGAACCACTTCAAGGGACAAAACCTGATGGGGCAGGGCAGGGAGCTGGGCGTGGCCACCCAATTTCTCTAACCCCATCTCCACCCAAAGGCCACCTAATTTTATTTATTTATTTATTTGTTCAGATTTATATTGCTGCCCACTCGCCGAGGTGACTCAGAGCGGCTTACAGTCAAAACAACAACAGTAGTACAGTAACAATCATAAAATTCAACCTCACAAAACAGCCAAAGCAGAACCCAGACTAACTCCCCTCTGTCTGCCACCCCCTGCCCAGGGGCCACCCAATTTTGCTCCTCCCCTCCCAGGGGGATGCGAACCTGTTGCTGCCCACCACTGACCGGAGCGCATGGAACGCTGTTACCTTCCCACCGAAGTGGTCCCTATTTATCTACTGTACTTGCAATTTCTTGCTTTCGAACTGCTAGGTTTGCAGGAGCTGGGACAAAGATGGGAGCTCATTCCGTCCTGCAGTACTCAGGAATCAAACTGCTGACCTTCCTCCCAGTCAGCATCTTAACCACTTGAGTCACTACTATTCCAAAAAAATCATGTTGGCAGTTTTACATCTCGCCTAGACATGGTAAAAGAAGAATTGTTCCACTGACTTCATCTGAAAGGGAAAGATAAGAGAACTCCATGATTTGTAGGAGAAAGAGGCATATTTACCAAAATGTTGGTTACAGAAATATTGTAAAGAAGAAACTAGCAGAGAATGCAGGCATTAATTGCTTTTTAGTGTTCTAATTTATACGTTTTAGTCAGATTGGTTTTTTTAAAATAACTTATCCATTTCAGGTCCTAAATAGGGAGAAAGTTGGCATACAAATAGAATCGGAGGATAACTGAGTTGGAAGGGGCTTATGAGTCTAACCCTCTGCACAAGGCAGGGATCCAACTCAACGAAGATCTGACACAGGGTTGTCCAATTTCAAATATTTGAAACTGCTGTCATGTACCCCCGTGATGGTGAACCTTGGTACTCCAGATGTTCTCGGACTTCAATTCCCAGAAGCCCAAGCCTCCGTGAATCCACACGAATGGGTTTGCTGCAATTCATCTGGTCCATGCTGTGCCACCCTTGTCGCTCCTGGAAGCGGAAGTAAAACGTGGCCGTACGAAGGAAAGGTTAACCCAGAAGAGTTTTACTTCCTTTTCCAGGAGCGACGAGAGCAGTGCGGTGTGGGCCGGATGAATCGCAGGAAACCCATTCGTGTGGATTCACGGGGAGTTGGGCTTCTGGGAATTGAAGTCCAAGAACATCTGGAGTGCCAAGGTTTGCCATCATGGATATACCCCCTGCAGCCTCCTTTTCTTGAGGCTATACAGCCCATGAAACAAAAAATTTACAATTTTTCTGTATATCTGTTGGAATCAGACAAGGTTCCTTCCCAAAGCAGAATGAATTGAGCTGCTGGGAATGTGAGTTGTTTTATTTCTTTTAGCAACAAGGACCGATGATGTTGTGAACGATATAGGCCAAGTGAATGAAAAATCAAAATAGGCTACCACAACGTGTTCCCTGTGTGTATTCATGCCTGCTCCACAGGCCTTCTTTAGTCGCTTTTGTGAGGGCCAAGGGTAATCTTAATTGTGCATAATATTAATTTGGTGCCTATGCTGAAAGTGTTCTGGTCCATTTTTCATCCTGTGACTTAAGAATCCTACTTTCTGCCTTTTATGATTTCTTGATCTTTATTCATGTGCCTTAGGGCTTCTTTCTTCCTCACCTTCTTGATTTAAGAAGCTGTTAGCATCCCGTGACAAAACCACAATTTTGAATGCGCAAGAGGTTTACACCGCTTACAAAATCATTGCCATCGTTGTCTCCTCCACCACCACCCTTGGGGTGCAAAGGGAGACACTGTATGCACAAAGTTTTTCTTCTGCCACTTCCAGTGGCCTCCGTCAGCACGATTTGGTGTTCTTGTAATGTTTCTTTAATGTTATCTCTCCACATTCCTTTGGGTCTGCCTCGTGGTCTTTGTCCTTCCCCTCTTTCCACATATGCCTTGTGACGTAGGGAATTCAAAGGCATTATTTCCAAATGGGTAAAGAGCTTTATTTTTTGTCTTTGGATTTAGTTTAAGATTGGTTCCCTTCCAATTATTTCCCTTATAACCTCATTCCTGATTTCATCCCTTCTAGTCACTCCAGCACCCTCCTCAGACATATCATTTCTGTAGTCACGAAGGGTTGTTTATGTTTTGTTGTAAGTGTCCATGTTTAGCACTGGCATCATAAGGTGGGAATGAATATGCTTTGTGCGAGGTGTTTCTCTGTGCTGCTCGGTATTCCCTTGTGTTGTAAGAGCGGAAGTCACTGCCACAATATTTGGTTTGCCTTCCTGCACCGTAGCCAGGTTAACCTCTTCATCCATTCAGTAAATGTTGTTCCTAGCTACTTGAACCTCTGCAGCTTGTTTTATACCTGTTCCCTCTACTACAATATTTAGAGTACTGTAGGCTGTTTCCTTCCAATTGCCATCACCCCAGTCTTCTCTTTACTGATTCTCATATGATTCATCTTTCATTCCTTGTTGGTCAGGTCTGTAAGCAAAGCAGGCATCCTACACAGGACCCTATTCTTTTGCTTGTACCTGATTCACTAGCCCAGGGGTGCTAGTAATACATTAAAATACACCCACCCACCCCAAACACAAATCAACCAGGGCTTTTAAACCAGAGCTTAAAGCTTATTCTGGCTAATCTTTCTCACACTAGGTCAGATGGAAGGAACTACAGAATGAACTCACCACAAGATGGCTTCATTTTGGCACCTTTCAACTTTTCAACAGTTAAAGAAGTTAGGTACTAAGTCTTCGCCTAACCAGTTCTCTAGAATAAAATGCCTTAATGTAAATGTAAAACAGCTGTACCTCTTTAAGGGTTCTCCAATTGGAACAGTAATTGGAACAGCACTGGTGTAGCTTATTAATGAGGTAACTCCAAGACTTTACTTAAAACCCCCAAGCCAAGCCAGGCCACCAGGCCTGCCAGCCACCAGGCCTTTTTAGGAACTGTGGTAGTACGTCAATATAGGTAAAGGTATGAAATACACATTAAAATACACACAGACACACCACATCCAAAGGTGAGTCACTTATCCTGGGGAGCAGGCTATAGGGAGCTTTAGGCTAGCAGCTTCTCTTCCTCCTCCCCGCTTGGGAGGACAGCAAGGAGGCCGTACACTGCATATGTGCCAAACACTGTAGGCGTACATGCACACCAAGTGCTTGGCGCACATGCGCAGTGGTGGTACCAGTGAAAAGGTAAGCCCCGAAGGTGGTTGCCCCCCAAAGCTGCTACCGGTTCTCCGGGACACTGGGAAAAGTTACTACCAGTTCTGGCAAACTGGTGAGAAACTGTTACATCCCATCACTGCCCGTGGGCCAGATCCAGCCTCCAACACCAATTCATCCAGCCCATGCAGCCCTCGTCGCTCCTGGAAGTGGAAGTAAAACACGGCCATACTTCTGCTTCCAGGAGTGAAGAGGGTGGCATGGGCTGGGTGAATTGGCGTTGGAGGCCGGATCTGGCCCACAGGCTGTCATTTGGGCACCCCTGGTATAAGCAGAGAAAATGGCAGCTTAAAATCTATCTCATCCTGTTGCAAAATAGATTGCATGGTGTGTTTTACTTCCGCTTCTGGTGAGAGGAACCACATGACTGGCCCGTGGTCTGAAAAGTTTGGGCACCCCCCTGGGCTAGCCTATCTCCTGTCTGCACGGTCTTTTCCTCCTCCTCCTCCTCCTCCGTTTTACTAACTTGTGACTTCCCAATCTGCCTGTTACCATGGAAGGGATTAGTCTAAAATGAAAGAGAGCTTGTTTGGCTCACCAGCTATGAAAGGGGTTTTCTGGAGCTGCAGACTAAAAAGAATTGGAAAGAAAGAGGAAAACTCTAGTTCTCTTGGATCTTGGGCTATTATGCTGATTTTAGAGAGTATGATACAGACTGTCATAACTGCTGCTGACATTGTGGTCCATATTTAGGGTCCCTAGAACTGCTTTCTAGCCAAATTTACAATTTAAGCATTGTCTGCATCAAATTACAGATTAAAGGATCCCCCCCCCCGCCGCCATCTGTTAAGTTTTCCTGCAAGCATGTAAATCTTTTAATGCTCTGTGCCTGAGCAATCAGACTTTGAAAAGAAGCCTGTCTTTTAAACTACTAAAGACAACAATAAGATAATTAGATATTTTCTCTCACTAAATGGGAGTTAAGGGTTCAAATGCCATGCTAGAGGTGTCATCTTCTTTTAACCTAAGGCAGATGGGAAACCGTAGCTGTCCAGATGTTTCTGAACTACAACTTGCAGCAAGATGTGTAGTCAGCATAACCAATGGCCAAGGAGTATAAGGCCAGCTGTCTCAAAACATCTGGAGAATTGCAACTTGTTTAGGAGCTGCGTTTGGGTCTGGATGCTTGGGTAACATCAGCCAAGCTAGCAAAGAGAGTTTGGAAATTTATCAATTAAATCAACAACTCTAGCTCTTATTTCTAGGCCAGGGTACACAGAAAGCCTCCTCAAAGATCGTGGGGTTTTTTTTTTTTTTTTTTGGGGGGGGGGGTTAAACCACAATTGGGCATACCCTGGTAACAGCAACCTTGTGTTGCTGGCTAATCTTTCTCACACTAGGTGAGAATAAATAAACACAAGGTTGCCGCTACCAGGGTATGCCCAATTGTGGTTCAAAAATAATACAATATTCTAGGAGGCTCTTTCTGTGCACCCCAAAAAAGAAGCTAAAAAAGATTTTAAAACCCACCAAACTACAATTAAAAAATAGCAATAGTGATGAGGATGAATCTCAGTTTTGCAGAGGACGGAAGCTGATTCTTTAGTAACTTTTATGGCAACTGTTCACAGCAAAACCGGATCCAGCAGAATGTGGCTGTCTCTTTCAAGGGGAAACATTTATATTCCATATCAGGGGCTGATGAAGGTTTAATTGCTGCGTGTCAGAAAGCCCAGGAGACACTCAGAGGTGGTCAGTGGAGAAGGCAGCTGTAATGTGAGGACGTAATTTGCTGAGGGTCATAATCCTTGCCACTGAACTCAACCAAAGTGGCCATTTGAGAAATAGCAATCCAGACTGGGAAGAGGAGTAGAATGAAGTGGAAGGGAGGAAGAGAATGGTTTCCAGAATTGTCGAGCAAACAGAATGGGTTGATGCACTGTTTGTGCATTCTGGAAAGGAATTTTCCATTCTTCTTAATCTGGGTTGAAAGGATTTTTAGGGGACGCCCAAATGAGGCTCCTTTCATATCCCCAAGTGCAGCTCTCAGGTATCGAATCCCGTCCTTCCAGTCTGCAGCTCAGCGCCTAAACCACTAAGCCACGTTACTGAAATGTTGCAATTCCTCAGTGGCTCAGTGGGTAAAAGCACTGTGCTTGGCGACCAAAAGCACAGGGTTTGATTCCCCGAGAGGTGCACGATAGGGGACATGAAAGGAGCCTCATTTGGGCGTCCCCTGCAAAAATCCTTTCAACCCAGAGTAATCTCTGACACGAGAACACACACACTGAAATGCAATGTTTAGGTTTGACTGTGTGTTTATGTATGAGTATGTGGGACTGTGGGTAGCTTAGTGGTTAAGACACTGAACTTGAGGACTGGAAGGTCTGTAGGTCAGCAGTTTGAGACCTGAGTGCTGCATGACACACTGAGCTCCTGTCTCTGTCCCAGCTCCTGCCAACCTAGCAGCTCGAAAGCAAGAAATTGCAGGTAGATAAACAAGTACCACTTCAGTGGGAAGGTAAACAGTGTTCTGTGCACTCTGGTGTTTAGTCATGCCTGCCACATGACCACAGAAACGTCTATAGATGCAGACAGCACTGGCTCTTTGGCTGTAAACAGAGATGAGCATCAAACCTGAGAGTCGGGTACAACTGGCTTTCAAGCAAGGGCGGCCTTTATAGTGCACTCTCTGAGGCATCAGTTCCCAACCTCGTGGGGCCCAGGCCCCGAAAGGGGACTTCAAAGTCCAGAAGCCTAAGTCAGTACATTGGCTCATCAGTGCTTTTGGGAAATGACTTACGGTAGGCTTCTGGGAATTGAAGTCCAAAAACCAAAGGTACACTGTTTGGGGGGGGGTTGGTTCACAAGGTAATTGGCATTTTTGCTGCAGACTCATTTTACTGACCTCAGAAGGATGGAAAGCTGAGTCAACCTTGAACCCCATCAGGTTCTAACTCACAAGGCCAGCAGTTTGGGCTGCAGTTGTACAGTTTAACCACTGTGATCAGGGCTTTTCTATGCTTTGCCACTGCTTCCCTGGCAAAAGAGGAGGAGGAAATGATGCTTCAGAAATTGGGAGAGGGAGGGAAGGGGGGAAATTATTTGGGGGAGAGCCTTAATCCCATTGCCCCAGAAGGGATCAGTTGTCCCAGCTGCCTCAAAGTCTCATGGGCTTTCAACAGCTGTCCACCAGGGTCCATGACTCCTATTTTACAGACAGAGTAACTTGGCTATTTCTTAAGGAAAACTTTGTAAGTGAAATTAATTGCTTTCCCATAATATCTTCATCACCCTCCAAGAATATGTCCTGCTGTTCTTGGCTCTAGTAAAATAATTTTTGATTTCTTGACAGCTCTCCAACAAATATTTGCAGCCTCTCCTGGTTTTATGTCACTTGTAATACACGTGACAATACAATGAATGTTTTATGGGTGTTTCTGGCAAAGACAATCGGTATCAATTTTTCATCCCTCTCCCAAAAGCACAAAAGAGAAAATCTTGGCATGGGTCCTTCTGAACAATACGGGGCAGAGGAAGGGACGTCTCCTCTTGCCCACGGCTGTTTAATCTCAACGTTTGCAAGGCTGCTGGGGAATTCAATATGGCATTGCTTGGAAAGGGGTAGAGCAATGCCTGCAAATGACAGGTGGTCTTCTTTTGTTCCCAAGCTTCTGAGACTATGGTGTCTGCTGCACTGCCCTAAGAAACCAAGGGAAGATCATTTTCCAACACAGGCAGGTCTCATTTCATCACGAGGAAAGCCTCAGAGGGGATGGTGTGGCATGTACTCCCTATTGCCACAGAGATAAGAGCTGCTGCTGCTGCTACTTTTGTGTCAAGCTCAAACTTTGGACTGCCAAAATGAAGCCACTTTCTTGGCTTTGTCGTTGGTCATAATTAGATCTTCATCGGTACATGTTTCTAGTAGTAATCAGCAGATGAGCCAGATTCTGTATCTCTCCACATTTGCACAGCATGTTGTTGTCCGCCAGCAGCCCCCACTTGAGCATGTTGTTCTTAAATTTAGGCATTCCTACCCTCAGCCTATTCAGGGTCCTCTAAGTGAAGTTGGGGAGGTTGAGTTCCTCAGCTATATCCTCCTTTAATGATGTTCCTTGCCCAGTGAGCTCCTTCCTCCACCTTCTAATTTAGTTTTGCTCTTGCATACACACAAGAATGTTTGTTCTAGCCATAAAGCACTTTGTGGATCTGAGTTGGTGGATTTTAGGCTGAGATTGTTCAGAGGATGTTGAGAGTCATTCTCTTGCTTTGTTCTCTCGGTGTCCACTGCTATTTCTCTCCCAATCTTGGGTAGAGTGATACCAGTAAGAGGATATATTTTCTCAATTGGGTTAGGTTTGAGGCATCCTATGTGCATTATTTCATTAACAGAAATGTCAACTTGTTTCACCTGTATGGATGTGCTCCATACTGGAGCAGCATACTCTGCCGTAGAGATGCTCAGGGCCAAAGCTGATATATGCTGTGTGGATAGTTGAGCTCCCCATGTATAATTTGTGAGTTTCCTAATGATATTGTTCCTTGTGCTTACTTTAGCTTTGGTATTCAGGCAGTGCTGCTTAAAAGAGAGTGTCCTGAATGAGAAGCTGAATCCAGACTTTAGTAAGATGGTCCTTAAAGGGCCCCCTGTCCAGACTGAACTTTTGGGGTACAGCTCTGGGGTTTCTACTTTTGGGGTACAGTCAGGCCAGCACAATTCCCCAGCAGCCATAAGGGTTGCTTTAATGGAGATCACTCTCATAAATGTGATCCTTTCTTGTGTGATGAGACACACACCTTTGCAGCTGAATGGTCACATGCATGGTCACATCCTGAGATTGTTTGCAGTGTGCTACATTGATTATTTACAGAACAAAGTGCAAGTAAATAAAAGCAAGACAATGTGAAACTAAGGAAGCCCTAACTATATTCCTCAGTAGCCTCTTCTCCACACAGTAAACCCATTCATGTGGATTCACAGAGACTTAGGCTTCTGGAAATTGAAGCCCAAGAACAGCTGGAGTGCTAACGTTCACCATTACAACTATATAAGATACTTACCTTTCGCTCACTGGAGCAGGGCTTTGTCTTCATGGCCTACCTCCAGCCAACTATTGGTTGTAAATGTACAAAAATTGAAGCTGTTCTGTTGCTTCCTGGGAATCCAAGGTTTTCTTGGGAGGTGTAGTCTCGATGCTTACTAGACATTATAGAGAATACCTCTCAAAGAACATTGCAGGAAACCCATTTGTGGGGATTCATAGAGACTTGGGCTTCCGGGAATTGAAGTTCAAGAACAGCTGGAGTGCCAAGGTTCACCATCACTGCTACAGAGATACCCTCTGTCTGTTCCTCTTGACAGATCCTAGGGAGTTTTGTTTCCTTCCTTGGTTAATGCTACACTGATAGCTGACCTTTCTAACAGGTAAAACACCAGAAATTATTTCCATGACGAGTTCTGTTCTAATAAAATAAGCAGAGATAGATTTTAATCATACACAGAGAACAGTTTTGAACTTTTTAAATTTTGGAAAGATCAACAAAAACCCAGATTTCTACACCAAATATCAGCATGTGTTATCTTTGCCATGAAGTTGTTTAGAATTGCGCATAATGCAGCCAAGTATATAAGATTCCAAAGTCTGTTTAAAGATTGTAGACAAGCAGCTAGTTTCAGGTCACTTCTTTTTATTTGTAGAGCCCAAGATCCTGTGGCTGAGAAATTTAGGCTAAGATAGCAATGGATATTAGTAAAGGTCACCCTTGCTTGAAAGCCAGTCATATCTGACTCTAGGGTTCAGTGCTCATCAATATAGCCAAAGAGCCAGTACTGTCTGCATATGCAGACATTTCCATGGATATGTGGCAGGCATGAATAGACACCAGAGTGCACAGAATGCTGTTTACCTTTCCACCAAAGAGGTACCTATTTATCTACTTGCAATTTCTTACTTGTTAACTGGTAGGTTGGCAGGAGCTGGGACAGAGACTGGAGCTCACTCTGTTGTGCAGCACTCGGCCATCGAACTCCAACCTTCCAGGCCTCAAGTTCAGCCTCTTAACCACTAAGCAACAGTTAGGACAGAATACGGAAGGACAGAGTGGTTTGGAATAGGAAAAGGAGTAAGACAAGGCTGCATTTTGTCACCCTGCTTATTCAACTTATACACAGAGCACATAAAGCGCAATGCAGGGATGGAGGAATCACAATTTGGGATCAAAATTGCTGGGAGAAACATCAACAATTTGAGATATGCAGATGATACCACCCTAATGGCAGAAAGTGAGGAAGACTTTAAAAAGTTCCTGATTAGGTTGAAAGAAGAAAGTGCAAAAGCTGGCTTGAGACTCAATATCAAGAAAACCAAGATCATGGCAACAGGCCCTCTCAGTCCCTGGAAAATAGATGGGGAAGAAGTAGAAGCAGTGATAGATTTTACTTTCTTAGGATCAAAGCTCACTGCAGATGGTGATTGCAGCCATGAAATAAAAAGGCAACTGATTCTTGGGAGGCAAGCGATGAGAAACCTGGGAAACATAGTTAAAAGTAGAGACATCAAATTGCAAACAAAAATTCGTATAGTCAAAGCAATGGTATTTCCCGTGGCAAAGTATGGTTGTGAGAGTTGGACCATTAGGAATAGATGCCTTTGAGATGTGGTGTTGGAGGAGAGTTTTGAGAATCCCCTGGACAGCGAGGAGAACAAATAGGTCAATCTTAGAAGAAATCAACCCTGACTGCTCTTTAGAAGGTCAAATTGTAAAGATGAAGCTAAAATACTTTGGACATCAAATGAGAAGAGAAGATTCACTTGAGAAAGCCTTGATGCTGGGAAAGGTGGAGGGCAAAAGAAAAAGGGGGCGGCCAAAAATGAGATGGCTAGATGGTATTGTAGACACAATGGGTACAGAACAGAGCTGAGCGAGTTGAGGAGGATGGTGGAGGACAGAAGTGCCTGGCGGACAGTGGTCCATGGGGTCATAGAGGGTCGGAATCAACTGTGCGACTGAACAACAACAAACAAAAAATTCTTTCCTTTTTTTCTGCCATTTATGTATTTTATTTCTTTTTCCTCTCAGACGCCATCTTTGGTTTTAGCATCATTTCCTGCACAGTAGATGTCAAACCATCATAGGAGTCTTCTCAGCTCAACTTAAATTGCTGACAATAAAATCATTTTATCTGCATAAAGTAAAACATTTACAGATGTGTTGAAGATTTTAGGCATGTGGTATTCCTGGTTGTGAAAGACTTCAACAATGTCCTCTAACAGTTAAAAAGAAATTGAGCTAAAATGCAGCCTTGGCAAACAGTTTTGTATGCTGGAATTAGATCTGAGACAGCCATAAGTGGTGCCTGTTTAGAATCAGAGTAAAGGGCTTAGATAAAACCTCACAATCTCCAATTTATGTTTGTCTCAAATATTTTCTCCCAGATATGACACCTGTTCATAGAATCACAGGATGCACTAAAATCAATGAACATACCAGTAAGCTGCCCATTTCCCTTATAGATTTAGTTATTAGATGGAATAGGATTGTTTGGTTTATATCAGGGGTGGTCAAACTACAGCCTGTGGGCCAGGTCCGGCCCCAACACCATTTCATCTGGCCCATGACTCCCTTGCTGCTCCATATGGGTGAATTTTACTTCCACTTCCAGGAGTGGCAAGTATGTCATGGGCTGGATGAATTGGTGTCAGGGGCCAGATTCGGCCCATGGGACATAGTTTGGGCACCCCTGGTTTAAGCAAAGAAAATGGCAGCCTAAAAATCTATCTCATCCTGTTGCAAAACAGATTGCAAGGTTCATTTTACTTCCACTTCTGGCAGGAGGAACCATGAGTCTGGCCCTCTGAACCACATGACCGGCCCGCAGCCCAAAAAGTTTGGGCATCCCAGGTTTATATAATAAATGTAAAGGTTTCCCGTGCTCAAAAGATAGTCATACCCAACTCTAGGGGGTGGTGTTCATCTCCATTTTCAGCCCAAAAGCCAGCACTGTTTGTGTCTGCAGATGTTTCTGTGGCCATGTGGCAGTCATGACTAGATGTTGGAGTGCAAAGAATGCTGTACCTATTTATCTACTTGCAATATCTTCCTTTTGAACTACTAGGTTTATATAGGTAAATATTGCCCTTGCAGCACTCGGGTCTTGAACTGCTGACCTGCCAACCTTCCAGTCACCAAGTTCAGCATCTTAACCACTAAGCCACTGCAGTCCCTTAGGTTTGTATACCAGTCATTTAATGACAAACACTACCCTGGGCACTTTATAAAAGACAATATAAAAATAAAAACCCCACCCACCTACTCAAGCATATAAAGAATTTAGTATATACAATATAAAATTTAAAAATATAAAACAATAAAACAGATGGCAGTAATCAAACTCCTTAAAAACAGATGTGGGGCAGACAGGAGGTTATTACAAGTGGAGAATTTTTGAGAAAGCTTCCTTGTAGAGCTCTATCTTCAGCAATGTACAGAAGATTTGGAGAGAAAAGGTAATGTGTATTTCCACAGGCAATATGTTCTGAAGTGACAGGTCCACTACTGAAAAAGTCTAGTTTTTGTTGATGCATTCTATATCTCCTATAGAAGTGGTGACCAACCTTGGCACTCCAGGTGTTCTTGGATTTCAATTCACAGAAGCCTTGATCAGCAGGAGTTCTGACTTGAGCTTCTGCTAATTGAAGTCCAAGAACATCTGGAGTGCCAAGCTTGGCCATTACTGTGATATAGTGACATCCAGTGGTGGGATGTCAAAATTTTTACTACCCCACTGTGATGTCATCACAGTGTGGGCGGAGCTAACATGACATCATGGGCGGAGCCAATGTCATGATGTTGTGGGCGAGGCCAAAGAAAAAAATAAATAAATAAAAAATAATAATAAATAAAATACAAATAAGCACACAGACACACACACAACACAAACCTGTAAATAAATAAATTAAATAAATAAAATAAAAAATACATTGAAATACAAATCAACCAGAGCTTTTAAACCAGAGCTTAAAGCTTATTCTGGCTAATCTTTCTCACACTAGGTCAGATGGAAGGAACTACAGAATGAACTCACCACAAGATGGCTTCATTTTGGCACTTTTCAACTTTTCAACAGTTAAAGAAGTTAGGTACTAAGCCTTTGCCTAACCAGTTCTCTAGGATAATATGCCTTAATGTAAATGTAAAACAGCTGTACCTCCTTAAGGGTTCTTCAATTGGAACAGCACTTGGAACAGCACGGGTGTAGCTTATTGATGAGGTAACTCCAAGACTTTGCTTAAAAACCCCAAGCCAGGCTCCCAGGCCTTTTTAGGAACTGTGGTAGTATGTCAATATAGGTAAAGATATTAAATACACATTAAAATCAGCGATGGGATGTAACAGGCTCTCACCAGTTCGCCAGAACCGGTAGTAACTTTTCCCAGTGTCCCGGAGAACCGGCAGCAGCTTTTGGGGGGAATCACCTTCGGGGTTTACCTTTTCACTGGTTCCGCCACTGCACCTGCGCGCCAAGCACTTGGTGTGCATGCATGCCTACAGTGCTTGGCGCGTATGCACGTATTTTAATGTATTTTTTATTTTATTTATTTATTTATTTTATGGGTTTGTGTTGTGGGTGGGTTGAGGTGTGTGTGCGTGTGTGTGTGTGTCTGCTTATCTTTATTTTATTTCATTTTTAATTATTTTTAATTGTTTTTTATTTTTTCTTTGGCTCCGCCCGATGTCATGATGTTAACTCCACGCACACTGTGATGACATCTAGGATAATATGCCTTAATGTAAATGTAAAACAGCTGTACCTCCTTAAGGGTTCTCCAATTGCAACAGCAATAGGAACAGCACAGGTGTAGCTTATTGATGAGGTAACTCCAAGACTTTGGTTAAAAACCCCAAGACAGGCCGCTAGGCCTGCCGGCCGCCAGGCCTTTTTAGGAACTGTGGTAGTATGTCAATATAGGTAAAGGTATTAAATACACATTAAAATACACACAGACACACCACATCCAAAGGAATGTCACTTACCCTGGGGAGCAGTCTATAGGGAGCTTCAGGCTAGCAGCTTCTCTTCCTCCTCCCCGCTTGGGAGGACAGCAAGGAGGCCATGCATATGCGCCAAGCACTGTAGGCGTGCATGCACACCAAGTGCTTGGCACACATGTGCAGTGGAGGAACCAGTGAAAAGGTACGCCCTGAAGGTGGTTCCCCCCAAAAGCTGCTACCAGTTCTCCAGGATACTGAGAAAAGTTACTACTGGTTCTGGTGAACTGGTGCGAAACTGTTACATCCCATCACTGGTGATATCGAATGCAAATTTCTAAGTCTTCCAGAAGTAAGCTGAATGTATCCCTGTGGTCCAAGATCAGTCCTAAATTTGTACTGGAACTGAGATTTCTTAACTATGATTAGTTTTTTTCTATAATCACATGTCAGTTTTAACACAATACTTTGTTTCCTAGGATCATATATGACATGTTCTCTGCAAATCTGCATTCTCAGCTTTCCTTCTTGCTACTTTGCATTCTTTATTGAACCGTGAAGACCTCGTGGTTTTAGTTCTGTTTGGTCTTAAGTTAATTGTTAAAAGGGATCTCAGATGATTACATCGATCTTGATATGCTTGCTTGCAATTCTGAACCAACATTGGAACCAAACTTTAAAATGATATCCCATAGAGATTTACCCAAGATTGAGGCATATCAGAAAACAAAACCAAATAATAATAATAAAACAAAAACACTGGAGCACTTTGAAGACTAACTGCTATATTTTTACTGTTAGCTTTTGTGGCTCAAGTCCACTTCTTCAGACAAGGAGTAAAACTTCCAGGCATAGTTTATATACACCAGATGCAGGGGTCAAGATGTCACAAGGTAAAAGGATCACAAAGCAATGAGGTAAAGAGTAATCAAGCAGAATGACAGACAAGCATGCATTTCAATACATCCAAGACTGAGTTCCAAAAAGCATTTTGTTTGCTCGCATTTACTTTATGCCATTTTAACCTCCTTTCTTGATGAACTTTTAGGTTCTGTCCTAGCCATATATATAGGATGGCATGGCTAGCCTTAGATCTGAATCCCATGTGAGCTTCGCCTTTATGGGTTTGATGAGCACTATTTTCCCTAATATGGACACACCAAAGAATGAATGAACCTTCCCTTGTGAGATGCAGATGTAGTTGGGAATGCTACCCAATTGTGCAGAAAAATAAGTAAAAGGATATCCTATGTTTAGTTCACTAGAGACTATAATCTGCAGAAAAAACACATATATTATCCTAAATAAAATTCAGCAAGCTTTATTGATCAGCAATGGCAATAATAACAATTGTAATTCCAAGACACTGTGACTTTGAATGTGGATCCTTACATATCCAATTCAGCACAGCATGGCTGATGAACTCAACCTCCCCTACGTCACTTGGAGGACCCTGAATAGGATGGCGAGGGTTGGAGTCCCTAAGTCAGGGGTTCCCAACCTAAGGCCTGTGGGCCAGATCTGGCCCAATGTGTCATTTCATGTACCCCCCCACCTCTCCAAGGACATTCAAGAAACAAAATGAAGCTGTTGGGACAAAATGGCTACCACATGGAGCAAAATGGCCGTCCAGCTCTCGAAGCTGATTGAGAGAGTGTGACCCGGCACCCGGCTTGAAAAGGTTGGGAACCCCTGCCCTAAGTGCAAGACCAACATGCTCAAGTGGGGGATGCTGGCAGACAACAACACACTATGTTAATGTGGAGATATACAGATAACAGCTCATTGGCTGCTTTGCCGATTACCAGCGGAAACTTGTACCATTGAGGATCTAAGCTGGGCCAACAACAAAGCCAAGAAGGTGACTTCATTATGGCAGTTTAAAGTCTGACCTAGACACAAAACCCAAGGAATGTACCACGGGATATTTCTATTCGCTCCCTGGGATCGCTCTAGAAAGGAAAAGGGAGACTGATGCAAATTATATGTATGTATGCATATGTCTCACACAACGCTTTAATGCTGATAATCCATAAAATGAAGATTGGTGTGATTGAACCTGCTCATTTTGTAACACTCTTTGGAGGTAGGGAGGGCAGAAATTGTTGCGGACTGAGCACAGAGGCCACGCTTTGAATTCATTGCAAACTAGTCATTAAGAAATGGATGAATTAGCATCCGAGGCAGGCCATTGCGTCTGCAGATTAGCAAGCAGGTCATGGGGTTTTAAATCAGCAAACGAAGCCCAGGGACAGAGTGAATACCATGAAAAATGCCAAGTCTTGCCACTAAGGTGGAGGTGGCAGGCATACCTTGGCCTCTGCTTAGCCTCTGCTCCTAGGTTATTTTTTAGTGCCAACTTCCTTCTCTTCCTCCTGCTCAAGGTTACTGTCATGGCTGAAGTTGCCAACTGGCCAGCAAAAAATGCCCTAGGCTACTCATCTGTCTTTAATCAATCAATCACTCTTTATTACCATCCAAAACTAGCATAGTACAACAAAATGAACAGAAGTTAAAATGAGAGTTCTTAAAATATATCAAGGTAAAGGTCACCCTTGCTCAAAAGCTAGTCGTACCCAACTCTAGGTTTCGGTGGTCATCTCTAGCTAAAGAGCCAGTGCTGTCTGCATCTGCAGAAGTTTCTGTGGACATGTGGCAGGCATGACTAGACATGGGATGCTGTTACTTTCCCACCAAAATGGTACCAATTTATCTGCTTGCAGTTTCTTGCTTTCAAACTGCTAGGTTGGCAGGAGCGGGGACAGAGACAGGAGTTTACTCCATCATGCAGTACTCAGGTATCAAAATGCTGACTTGCTGACCTTCCAGTCGTCAGGTTCAGCATCTTAATCACTAAGCCACAGCAGTCCCAAAAAAATGAGGGTACTTAAAATATATAGTTATTCATCTGCCTGTAAAAGAAACCTGACTTGCCAGCATTGACAAAGAAATCATCTCCTTTCGATGTGTAAGGGCAGTTGAGTTACTCTTAAAACCAGAGTGGATTACTTCTAAGGACACAAGAGCTACACACCTCTAGCTTGGGCCCATAGAAGATAGCGTCTTTGCCCTTTCTGTCACAAAAGTATTTTTTCCTGTTAAAGGGAATAGAAAAGACCTCTTATGTCCCCTAGTGGTCAGATTTGAGAGTGCATGGGGACTTCCTAGCTATTCAGCACCCAGAACGTGACTTAATTGCCTTCCACACACCCTGAAGAACACAAGGGGATTTTCTGAACAATCCTTTTCAAAAAAGGATTGTTAAAATTGAGATGTGGAGGGTTAGAAGCCACACTTGGACCACTAGAGACCCCTTCAGTTCACAGATTGGGTTTTACCTATTTCTTCATACAGGCAAAGGAATATGGTCCAGTTTCAAAAGGTGGAGGTTGCCAACTGGCCAGAAAAAAATGACCTGGGATGCTCCTCTGCTTTTAACAGAGCTTTTACCTGCAGAGCAAATGACAGCTCTGTCTGCCTTCTTCTTGTTCTTGTTCTTCTTCTTGTCATCATCATCATCAACAATAACAACAACCATTTTGTTCACAATCGAGGACTGGAATAAAATTTAACAGTTCAAGCCCTAACCAAGGACCTAAGAGGTGTTAAGGTAACGTCTGAATATATATGCAGTTCCCAGTAGAGTTGCTTTTTGGAGAGTTAGGATGTTCAAATCAGATACTGTAAGTCCCAAATTTTGAACTATCTAGGAAGTCCTTTAAGTGCTACTCCAAGGGCTCCGATCACTATGGGAACAACATAAGATTTCTTCTGCCATAGACGCTTGACTTCAATTTGCAGCTCATGATATTTTGTTATTTTCTCCAGTTGTTTGTCTTCAATTTGTTCATCTCCTGGTATATCAATCTCAATAAACCAGACTTTCTTCTTCTCCGCAACAGTTATATCAGGTGTGTTGTGAGCCAGATATTTGTCTATTTGAGTTTTAAAGACCCACAGGATCTTGACCCTTTCATTTTCCAAAACGTTCTCTGCCTGATGAAGATGGTGATTAAATGTACTTACAATTTTCCTTCACCTCTCAGGCAATGCACCCCTCAAGACATCTTATTTCTTATTCTGTAATATTGAGACCAGATGGCTTGATAGCTCAGTGGTTTAATTATCTGATTGTAGAGCCAGAGGCTGGGAGTTCAATTCCTCACTATGTGCCACAGGAGATGGCTCTGTGATCATAGTGTGTATGTATACTCAGATACAAATAGCAGACAATGACAACACCCAAGGAGAATAGCCAGCCTGGGTCGCCACAGGTAAGCTGTACAGTCCCAGGGTATCCCCAGAAGATAAGACTTGTAAACCGCTTCTGAATATTCTCCACCTAGAAAATTCTGGGAAAAGTTGTTGTGAGTCAGAACTGTACCTAAACCACTGAGCTATCCAGCAGTTCCTTGTTCAAGTTTTGGTAGGTCTGAGGAGAGATTTCACTAGCCTCTTTCCAATTCACTCACAATTATGTTCTCCCAGCCTTGTAGCTTCTAAGATCTCACTAGAAAATTGGCAAGTTAATTTTCAAATTACAACTCTCTGAATTCCCTTAGTTTCTTTTTCTTCTTTCGTGTCTAGGTCATACTGCCAAAACGAAGCCACCGTTTGGTGAATTCATCTGTAGTTCCTTTGACCTGACCTAGTGTGAGAAAGATTAGCTGGCACAACAAGGTTGAACAGATTGTGGCTCAAAAATACGACAATCTTTGAAGGGAGGCTCCTTCTGTGTACCCCATTCCCCTAGCTTTTTAAAAAACTGATCCTGTATGTAAATCATATTCCAGAAAGCTACCAGGGATTTCACCAGATTTGCCCACATAACTGGTCAAGCCTATCTTTCTTTAATCCAAAGAAATTAAATACTAGGGCCATTTGCTGGGCTTTTCCTTTTACCCTGCAAAGTCAGTGCAGATGTAGAACCTCTGATTTTGACCAGGGTCAATCTTTTTGCCAAGATTTTTCTGTTTCGTTTGATGTTCCCTTTGTCTACTATCAGATCCAAGAGGAGAACTCGTGGTTATCACGGCTGGGGGTGGGGTGGGTCGGGGATGTCTAATGCCTCGCAGCATGGGTATTAACCTGGATACATTAGTGGATTATCTCCCACTGTCTAGAACGAATGGTACGATTGCCAGTACATTTATAGCTACAAATCACCACTGTTTCCAAGGCCAAAGGCATGCCTTTTGCAAAAGTTTCCTCCTCTTTGACGAATGCCAGACTTAGCCAAGAAAAGGAAAACCAACCTGCATCCCTGACGGTCTTCATCTTCCCCCTCTTTAGGACTTCTGCTACTGACTGCCGATGAGTTTACGCAGGAGCCATGGTGATTCTCCGACAGGTAAGTTACTTGTGTTCAAACCCTGTTTTTTTACAGAACTAATTTTAAAATGTGGCCCCAACAACGGCTTAAAAGATGACACCAAGGCCTAAATGAGGGGGTGGATGCAGCCTAGCTATTTTGTGTGGCTCCTGTTTCTCCAAGAGAGATGATGGCTGGGTCAGAAATGACATCTTGTACCTCTCAGAGTCAGTCCGTGATTGGCTTAACTGGACGACGTTCTGTGGATCAACATAAAGTGGGGCTGTGTTTGATATCAAGCCATGGGTTGCTGGTGTGTGTGTGTGTGTTTTGGCTGGATAGCCTTAGAGCAGGGGTGCCCAAACTATGGTCCATGAGCCGGATCCGGCCCCCAATGCCAATTCACCCAGTTCACGCTGCCTTCATCACTCCTGGAAGCAGAAGTAAAATGTGCCCATATGGGTGCGTTTTATTTTCGCTTCCGGGAGTGACAAGGGCAGTGCGGGCTGGATGAATTGGTATCAGGGGCCGGATCCGGCCCATGGACCATAGTTTGGGCACCCCTGGTTTAAGCAGAGAAAATGGCAGGCTAAAATCTATCTCATCCTGTTGCAAAACATATCTGTTGCAAAGCAGATTGTAAAGGCACATTTTACTTCCACTTCTGATGAGAGGAACCACGTGGCCAGCCTGCTGGATCACGTGACCGGGCCACGCCCCAAAAGGTTTGGGCACCCCTGGCTTAGGTTTAGCTATGTGAGTTTGATTCCTCATTCTTTCTCCTGGGAAAAGAGCCGACCTGCGTAGTTTTGGGTAAAATTACACAAACTCTGTGGAAATGCAGGAGGAAGGTGATACCTTTTGGAACACCTTTTTTAAAAATCGAACATTGTGAGCTTTTGTGATTCAAGATCACTTCTTTGGGCACGCATCAATTTCTGCTGGATGGGGTGGGGAAATTATAAAGGAAAGTCCCAAAACTTCATGGCATGATGTTCAGCCAGGCCTTGTCTCTTAGATGTATGGCCTGGCTGAACATCATGGTACAGTATTAAGTTTTGGGACTTTCCTTTATTATTTTCCTACCTTATCCACAAGAAATTGATGCATGCCTGAAGAAGTGATCTTGAATCACAAAAGCTCACAATAGGGTTTTTGTATTTTTAAAAAATGTGTTTTTAATATATGTTGTTAGCCTCCCAAAGTAGGAAATTCTCCTAGATGGGCAGGGTATAAGTAAAATAAATAAATAAATAAAAATAAATAAGTGATCTTGAATCACGAAAGCTTGCAATGTTTGATTTTTTTAAAAAGTGATCCTACAAGGCAAGGGTCCTCAACCTTTTAAAGCTTTCGCCCCCTCAGACAGTTTGCGGGCCACACTGGTGGTCCTGCTGCCATCCAGGTTGTCCTTCTTGCCCACACTCAGCCAGAGTGGCCCCTAGGAAAGATGTGGGCAGACGCGGGCACCCACCACTTCCACCATTGCCGCTGCCTCAGTCTTTGTCCCCTCCCCTTGGCTTAGCATGTCTCTAACACCGCTCTGTAGCGGGGCAGATGTTGTAAGGTTTACAACATCCACCCTGCTATGGAGCACTGTTAAGGACACACCAAGCCCAGGTGGAGGGGAAAAGGATTGAGGAGGAGGTGGACGCAGCAGAAGTGGCAACTGGAGCAAAGGTATGAAATGTTGCCTTCTTGGGCCTAATCTGGCCTGTGGGCCGTAGCTTGAGAACCAGTGCTATTAAGGTATCACCTTCCTCCTGCATTTCTATTGTGTATGGGTCACTCAGTTGTCTTTGTCTATGAATTATTCCCAGTGTGCTCCCAGATGAAGGGGATGGGAAACCCAGTGGTGGGATGTCCATATTTTTACTACCCCACCGCGATGTCATCACAGTGTGGGCAGAGCTAACATCATGATGTCATGACATTGTGGGTGGAGCCAAAGAAAATAAATAAATAATAATAATAAAATAAAATAAAAATAAGCACACACACACACACCCCTCAACCCACCCACCCACCCACTAGACAAGGACAGCAAGGAGGACAACAAGGAGGACAGCAAGGAGGCTGTTCATATGTGCCAAGCACTGTAGGCGTGCATGCACATCAAGTGCTTGGTGCATGCGCAGCGGGGGAACCAGTGAAAAGGTAAGCCCTGAAGGTGGTTCCCCCCAAAAGCTGCTACCAGTTCTCCGGGACACTGGGAAAAGTTACTACCGGTTCTGCAGAACTGGTGAGAACCTGTTACATCCCATCACTGGCAAACCACGTCTGTGTCTTCTCTACCTCAAAAACCCTAGAAAGGGTTACTATAAGTTGGAATTGACTTGTTGGCAAGTACTTCCAACCGATTTGAAGGGAAAGTGGCGGTTGTGATTACACACATAAAAATGTGCTTTGTTGCAAACGCAACGAGCAATTACAATGGTCAGATAAGCTTTGAGCAGAGAAAGAGAGAATTGTGGGACTTTTTAAAAGACAGGCAATAAAACCCAGAGCTTTTCAAAGGCCTGGGACGGAGGCGAAGGTTTGTTTTTAATGAGAATTCTGTGTCAAGCCCTCTCGAAGCTCCTCCCTGCTCATCTTGCCTTCTGTTTTGTAAATTCGAAGAAACACAGATCTTGTCAGGCAATGGTTGAAATGGTCACGTCTTCTTTAGTGATGGACAAATTGATTGTGGCAACCCAGTTTCTGGATTAACAAAGGGAGGAAAGAAGGGGAAGGGGAAGAAAATGCACGATGCCTCAGTCTATACTGTACTTCAGAACATTTCTGTCATGCTGGTAATTTCAGTTCCAAGACCAAAGAAATTGATTTGGTCTGGAATTATGAATGCAAAGTAATGGCAGAACATCTTCCCCTCAGAACATCAGCCCGTATCACTTGTTCCTCCCAGATAGCACAGCTTCAGGTGCTGACCCCGAAATTAGCAAGAAAAGCCAGGACTTGGAGAAGCCCCTTCTCGGTGGTGGCACCAACTTTGTGGAACTCTTTTCTGGTTGAGCAGGGCCAGGCTCCATCTCTGCCTATAGTTAACAAACAACTAAATTATTTCTTTTTAAAAGAGGCTTTTAAGGATATAATACCTATGGTCGAGCATTAGGTTTCCCCTGTCACCAATGGGGTTGTTAAAGGTTTTTTGTTTTGTTTTGTTTCTGGCATTTTTAAAAAACGTGTGGGTATTGTTTTTGCTTTCTTGATATTTATAATTTTATTCAGTTTGTCTACATTTTTATTGTAATTTTTTTTTATTGTTATTATGTTGTAAGCTGCCCAGAATGGGACAATATCCCAGATGGGTGGGATGTAAATAAAAAACATAAACTAAATAGAATGGTCCAGGATTTCATCAGGGTTGTGGATGGCTGGATGAAAATGAGAATTGGACATTTGCATTTTAATGGCTGTGCAGAAGAAAATAGTTTAGCAAAAGTAGATTGCAATGGGACCTTGGCTTGGGATAGAATTCACACAACAAAGTCTGGCCAATTGCAGCTTCCAAGTCAGTGGTGGGCATCAGCCAGATGCTGGTAGCATAACTGGTAGCAGAAATTATGGCTGAGCCCTCTGCCCACCCAAGTTTTGAAATACAGTAAAGTAGTCATAATTCAGGTGTAATGCAGGGCTTTTCGCCTGGCCACGCCCAGCATACCATGCCCACAGTGTGGTAGTAATTTTTTTTTGAGCTCACCACTGTTCCGTCTTGGACAATAAATGCGGAGACCTTGATTTTCTCATTAAATTGCAATGCTCAACTTTGGTATTTCTTTTACACTGGTTAAAGGATTCCCCTGGACATTTTGATTCTCCTCTGGATCAGAAACATGGGACGATCTACAACAGTGGAAGCATGTGACACCCATTGAAAGTGTGTGTACATGTGTCTTCCTCAGCACATGAAAAGTATGACTCTCTTACGCAAAAGAGGAGGATTACACTGTGAGCCTGCCGGCCATCCTTCGTCTTCCCAGACATGACTCATCCAGCTAGCTAACAACTTTTATTGGAACAATTAGTTAATGGGAAACAATATGCAGCAGATCCTTGACGAGGCCAGGTTCCTGGCCCCGATTCCCACTTCCCAAAATCTTGAGTCCTTAGTTGTAACATTGTTAGTCTTATTTACTAATCTTACAGGACTGCTGTGGCTCAAGTGGTTAAGACACTGACTGGAAGTCCGACAGGTCAGCAGGTGGAGATCCAATTACTACTCAACAGAAAGAGCTCCCATCTCCATCCTAGCTCCTGCCAACCCAGCAGTTTGAAAGCAAAAAATTGCAAGTAGATAAATAGGTACCACGTCGGTAGGAAGTTAAACTGTGTTCTGTGCACTCCAGCATCTAATCATGCCTGCCTTATGTCCATGGAAACATCTGCAGACACAGACAACACTGCCTCTTTGGCTATAAACAGAAATGAGCACCGAACCCTAGAGTCATAACTGGCTTTCAAGCAAGGGAGACCTTTACCTAATGGGTTGCCAGGCCAAGAGGCTCCATCTCCCATCCTATCTTCCATGAGACATGGGCATGAAACCCCTCCTCAGTGATGAAGGAGGAAGAGAAAACGTCATTTCCCCACAAAAGAAAGTTTGTGCTCACCAAAATCAAACAAAAGGCAAATGCTAAGGGCCAGGATGTATAGCCAGTTATTTTCCTAACGCTCATCAATAGATTCATCTCCAGATTTTGGTGCCCTGTACATTCCGATGCCCTGGGACAAAGCCTCAATCCCCTTGCTCTCATGATGGAATCACAGAATAACTGGCTTGGGAGGGGCGTTTTAGGCCATTGGGTCGAACTCCCTGCTCAATGAAGGAATACGAATCAGTGATCATATAATAATTATAAGTTACAATCCTGGGCAGAGTTATACCGTTCCTTATACATGAAAGTTGGGGGATAGAAGGCCTTCTTTAAGATTGTAGTATTTTTGAACCACAGTCAAGCATACCCTGGTAACGGCAACCTTGTGTTGCTGACTAATCTTTCTCACACTAGGTCAGGCAAAAGGAACTGCAGAATGGACTCACCAAAAAGGTGGCTTCATTTTGGCAGTTTCATGTCTGGCCTGGACACAGAAGAAGAAGAAATTCATGAAAGTTCAGTGTATATACCGTAAATGCCGCCTTCTTCTTCTTTTTGTGCCGTTTCCGATTCCAAATACTGGCAATCATCATGGCAATCAGCCATGAAGACTGTCCTGTGAATATAATGCCATGGCCTTTCATCTGCCTTTAGCATCGCAGCATGGCACCTGCACCACTGATCCAGCTCTGCGAGTCACTTTCTGGTCTTGGACCCTTTTGGCACGCAAAGTCCTCCTCCTCAGTCCCAGGCCAGGATGGATGAAGCTGCTGTCCTCCCTCAAGATGGGTTCAAGTGGGACCATTTAATCCACTTGGGGACCCTCACCCTTCCCCAGTGGACTTCACCAAGGTCACTAGTCCTCAGGGTTGTCAGGTTAGTTAACCGCCACCTGACGCTCGGCATTGAGTCACTGGCAGTATGGTCTACTCTATTACCTTAGCAGGATAACCTGCCCTAAAGAACCTATTCAGATACATAGGAAGCTAGTTTATATCAAGTTAGGCCCTTGGTCCATTTAGCTCCATATTGTCAACGCTGTCAGGCAGCAGCTGTCTTTAGCTTTGTAGCCATACTCAGAGCATTCATGTTTGGGCTAGAATGGAATTTTGTCCAAACTTTGCCAGGATTATACAATCACAGTGCTGGGTCCTAACTCCAAAATAGGTTCTGTCCTACCTTCCATAGCTCCTTTAAAGTTTGGACTAAAACTCAAAGTGGCCTTGCCAACCCTCCCAGCAGAATTACTGTCAGCCTCCACAGATGGGCAACCTTTTGCTCATGCATGATAGGAGAGGCTTAATTTTCCACCCGGGGTGACAGATAATGAAGGATGTTCCGAAAGGGACTTAATCAAGGTAGTGGTTAAGCAGCAGTTTCCGAAGCATCATCACTTTGTTGATGATGTCTTTCTCGTGAATCAGGGATTTAGCAAGCTGTCCCCAGTTTCTATCTCATCTAGGATTGACATACGAGCCTGAAATCCTTCCCCACAGCAATAAAGAGGCAATGAACAGACCCATGAGTGGGTCTATTTGCATATAGATTGAAACGTTAGCTGTCCTGGAGGAAGACACTTGGCATTTTGATGACATCTAGCATCAAATCCCTTCCAATCAAATGAATTTATGAAGTAATTAATGTTGCCATGGTTACTGTGGTAGGCCAATGGAAGTCCGGAGAGGGGGGACAGAACAAGACATGTGCAGTGAGTAAGGGGTTGGTTGGGGGGGGGTTTCCTTTGTGCTGCTTTTAGGGGTAATTTGAAAGTGAAACATATAATTCTTCAACTGGTTCAAAAATGCTTCAGCTGGACCAGGGGTTCCCAACCTACGGCCCATGGGCCGAACCTGGCCTGCGGCACCACTTCATCTGGCCTGTCTCACCCACACCCAAAAGTGGAGGCAGACATGTTTACATTAGCCATAAAACATGCCTGCGCATGTGCGAATGTGCCCATGGCTGTTGTGAACGTGGAAGTGGGTGCATTTATGGCTGTCGTAAACACCCCCCTTTTGGGGGCATAGTCAGGCCTCCTCAGCTGTTCAGGGGCCATGTCAGGCCCTGTGGCATCAAAAGGTTGGGAACCCCTGAGCCAGACTATTGATTCCAGAGCTATGCCACTGCTCTCAGTCATGAAGGAGAGGAATGTGTGATACTGTAGATCTGTGGTTCCCAATGTGGGACACACTCCCTACCGGGGGTGGGGGTGGGGGTTAGATTTTTATGGAGGGGGGAAATTCAAGAATGAGTTAGACCACGTAAATGGTCTTTTAGGCTTCCTCCACATGAATTCACTTTTTGAATAATAGGAATTATAGGGGCTGCAGTGGCTCAGTAGTTAAGAAGCTCACCTTGTTAGCTGGAAAGCTGACGAGTTGGCAGTTTGAGACCCGGGTACTGCATGACGGATTGATCACCCGTCTCTGTCCCAACTCCTGCCAACCTAGCAGATTGAAAGCAATAAATTGCAATCAGATAAATAGGGGCCACTTTGGTAGGAAAAAATATTGGGGACATGAAAGGAGCCTCATTTGGGCATCGCCTGAGCAGAGTTCTTCCAGCAATAATCCTTTCAACCCAGGATAATTTCTGATGACTACTACTAATGCTACTGCTACTGCTACTATTATTAAAGAATTATATGTCATGGGGGAGGGGGAGTGTCAGGATTTTAGAGAGTATTAGGTGGGGCATGGACAAAAAAAGTTTGAGAACCACTGTTTTAGATTCTGTTAGACTCCAAATCCCATCAGAGCTGGACAGTATGGGAGGGAACGGACTGCAGTCCTGAAACACTTCACTGTGCTACATCTCTGTACTCTGACTTGACAGATACTTGTAACCGGTCTGTCTTTCAACTCCATATGCCATTATTTTAATAGGTACATTTATTAGTTACTTCCTCCCTCTCTGCATTTTTCGCACAGCAACCCTTTGAGGTAGGCCAGGCTAAGAAACAACAATTGGCCCAAGATCACCCTAGATCTCCCAAGGGTGGGCAGTTTGTCTTTCTCTCTCTCCCTTTCTCTCTGTGAGGTTGTTTTTTCCCACTGCAACACCCAGAAACTTGCAGCCATTATGGTAGGGGATTCTGGAGGTTGTAGTCCAGAGAGAGAGAGAGAGAGAGGAACCCCTCCCATCACTACCCATTCCAGCAATCTAAGCAATGCAAGACACTTGGGCTCTGTTCTTGTAGCCTGAGATCCGTAGCCAAGTCTACTTGCTCAACAGGCTACACTCAGCTCAGGGGCTGTACAAGCCTGTTCAAAATGCAGCCTGGTGCACCTGAAGTCAGAGGAGGGCCCAGGCTTCGTCCTGCTGATCCACCCCCACCCCCCCACTCAGAAAGTGGGTGAGGGTTTAGCCTCTCCCAGCTCCATGGCCTTCTTGTGAAGCCAGGCTGAAATGGTATGCCAACGATTCATGGCTTTGCCAAGAAACTGGGCAGCTGGTTTTGCTGCCTGCGCCACCGGTTGTCAACATTGTTCTCTGTGTCACGAGCCATTGTTTCACAAACCGCACATCTTACCGTTCCTCCATAAATTCCCTGCCAGGCAAGTGTAGGTCTGTATGTTCCAAAGTAGGTGTGGAGGTGTCTCCTGTGTCTTTTGCGTCCAGGTCAAACTTTAAACTGCCTAAATGAAGCTGCCTTTTTGGCTTTGCTGTTGGTGAACATTAAATCTTCATCGGTACATGTTTCTGGTATTAACTGGCAGACCAGCAAATGAGCTGGATTCTGTATCTCTCCACGTTCATACAGAGAGTTGATCGTCCACCAATAGTCCCCACTTGAGCATGTTGGTCTTGCATTTAGTCACTCCAATCCTTGGCCTATTCAGAGTTCTTCAATTGACATAGTATTCAAGTATTTAACACAGTGTACAATTTATCTTCTGCCTATTCTTAGAGGAGGTTTGATAACAAAAGGGAGGCTGTCGTGTTTGTGAAGGTTTAGATTTGAATGCCTTATAAATCTGGTGTGCAGTATCACATTTATTTAGGTGGGAGAACTCTGTATTATGATCTGAAGCACAGGAGTGTCAATGCGACTCTCCATTATGATCTGCTTTTACAGTGGCATACCTTCTATTGATAAGTAACTTGGGGTAGCATGCTAAATATATCTCTAGTGCCCATAGATTGAATCATAAGATGAATATAGATGACCATTATATTATGGTGAAACTTGCTAAGCTGGTTGTTATCAATGTTTTTTCCTGGTAACAAATGAGGAATTTTGCTAAGTTTCCTGGATTTTTGATCTGGAGGATAGGAGGAGTAATACCTTGCCACTGGCTAGCTATTTTCCAACGGCCGTAGTGGTTTACTGGTTAAGACATTGATCTTGACAACCAGGCAGGTCAGCAGTTTGAGATTGCAGTGGTGTGTGATGGAGTGAACTCCCAACGTCTATCCCAGTTCTTTCCAACCTAGCAGTGCAAAAGCAAACAATTGCAAGTAGATAAATAGGTACCACTTTGGCGGGAAAGGTAACAGTATTTTGTGAGCTTTAGCATTTAGTCATGTCTGCCGCATGACCATGGAAACGTCTGCAGATGAAGGCAACACTGGCTCTTTGGCTGTAAACGGTGATGAGCACTGCACCCTAGAGTCAGACATGACTGGCTTTTGAGCAAGGAAGACCTGTACCTTTACTAGTTATTTTTCTCCAGTGATTGGCTGTGCATTTTAGAAATGCTAAATGTTACCAGAAGAGTGTGCTGGAACACAACTGATTGCACTCTTCCTTTGTGTGGAAACCAGCCAGAAGAAGCAAGCAGAGCAGTAACTAAAAAATATTTTTGCACCTGGAGCAAATGGACTTCCAGCTATTGAGCATGAGCCTCTCCAGGAAAAAAAAAAGACAGAATGTGGTTCTCCCTCCCCCAAGGAAAAACTTTGTGTTTTTCATAAAGAAAAAGGGAACAAATAGGCCTGGAAGGCACTTATATTTGTTTCCTTAACACTCAACACCAGATGTACCTTCTAGATCTCATAATTTACTGCCCTGGGGCATAACTGCAGTTGTTCCACCCCAGTGATAGCTTTGAGAACAAGACAGGCGGTGAGACTGGGGAGGCAAAATATGCCTCTGTTTAGAAACTGTGGGCTGGACATGGCCCTGGAATTCCATGTCTCTGTAGTCCTCACCTCTTCCTTCACCCTTTTTGTCCAGGCAAAATGGCAAGCTGCAACATCTGCAAAGTCTTTTTAACAAGACGTAGCCCAATCGACCACCATATTCTTCTTCTTCTTTCATGCCTAGTCAAACTTTGAACGGCCAGAATGAAGCCACTTTCTTGGCTTTGTTGTTGGCCAACCTTAAATCCTTATCCGTACATTTTTCTGGCAGTAATTGCCAGACCAGTAAAAGAGCTGGATTCTGTGTCTCTCCATATTCATAGAACATGTTGTTTGTCAACAGTCCCCACTTGAGCATGTTGGTCTCACATTTAGGCACTCCAGCCCTCAACCTGTTCAGGATCTTGCAATTGACGTAGGGGAGGTTGAGTTCCTTAGCTATATCCTCCTTTAATGCTATTCCTTGTCCAATGAGCTCCTTCCTCCATCTTCTAATTTGGTTTGACCCTTGTATACCATCAAGAATGTTTGTTCTTGCAAACATTCTTGAGGTTACACAAGAAAGCTCTTCCTGGATCTGAGTTGGTGGACTTAAGGCTCATACTGTATCTGTTCAGGTCTTTAGACTGGAATATTATATTTACTTCCCTGAGAGTAAATTCCATTGAAGTTAGGGGCTTAGTTCTGAATAGACATAACTAAGTTGATCATCTTCAAAAGTCTTCTGAAATTAGACATCATTATAATAAATAACCCTAACAAACACACACAGTTTCCCCTGTAGCTTTCCTCAGGTATATCCTACAAATCCAATCCCATGCATGTAATTCATAGTAAGGGTTGAGGATGTTGCATGCTCAATTATTTAAAGTTTGGTTGCTAAGGATTTGGCGATCAGTTGAAAGTGAATGCAGATGGCCTTTGGTTTTGAGTTCCCTTTTGCACTTTGTTTAACTGGGCGCTTGAAGGTATTAGGTTAATTAAAAGCTATGTGTTTCACGAAGCAACTGAGTATATTTGTGGATTAATAAGTGCCTAAACTCACTCAGAGTGACTGGAAGTCAGAAGATGTGAAGCTTGGTAGAAACCTTCCCAGGAGGAGCAGAAAATGGGAAATTAGGAGCAACGAGAAAGAAGGAGAAAAAGGGGTGATCTTACACCTTCATTTTTCCCAGTGTGAATGCTTAGCTTTTTCTTGAGCTGAACACCGGAATTTGGTGTGGTTTTGCTGAAAACAGTGACAATATCACACAATCCATTTCTTCGAGGGAAGTAGCAAACAAATGCTGACATCTGCAAATATAGCATGAGGACAAGATCTCGACCAAGAGGCATCTTCTGAACGAAGATAGCAAGTTTCTTGATGAAGGTGCAGAAATTATGGTTGCTATGGTATAAAAGAGGGAGAAAGGTACAGCCTCCTATGCGCATAGAATCTAAGGTCTAAGAAGAAGAAGAAATCTACTTTTCCTTCCACACTTTGTGGCATGCCAAGAAAGCCGAATCTTCCATCATGTTCCAGTATCACAGCGAGATGTCTGTCCATGAGAGAGACCAGAAGAAGTGGACCCTGATCCGAAATGTCAATCAAGTCTTGAAACCACCCACACTCTTACCGGTAAGAAGTGTCTGAACTAATTTCGGGTGCCACACTGCTGATTTTGTGCACAACTTAAGTCCGTGATAATAAATGGATTTTTATTCAGAATAAACAAGTGTGCAAGGTTGATCTCTCTGACCTCCAATCTATCCCAAGGAAAGTTGAGATGTTGTTTTCTAAGGGCCTGATTATATGTTATAGAGAGGCAGTTATTAAAAGCTAAAGATCATTCAGTGTTCCAGAGTCTTAATGCTGGCACAATAGCAACATGGCAGTCATGCTTAGAGATGAAGCCAATGTTTACTTTCCAAATGTACAGTTGCAAAAGAAAACGAGCTGCTTTGTCAATTTTGGGAGATGTTAATAGCATCTGTTGTAACAATCGGTCATTTTCGGCCCTTAAGGAACTTAGTAACCACACATTATGCTGCAATGTGTAATTTGACCCTCAGCTGCCTCTCAAGTTGGTAGTGTTCTGACTTTGGCTTACAATGTAAACGTGGGAGACTTCTGAGTAATCCTTAGGGTGGAAGACCTTAGAATGCCACTTACTGACTGACTGACTGACTGACTGACTTACCGCCCATCTGGGATATTCTCCCACTCATTTTCCTTTTATACATTTCTGTACAGGCGATTGTAGAGTTTTGCTATTTCATTGGCTTAAACTAAGTTTGTCAACAAGCTTCTATGAAGCCAGTCCCTCATCATTGTACATATGAATACTGTAATGATGGGCACATTTAGATTAGAGACAGATGGACATCTTGCTACGGTAATGGAAAAGACCGTACAGCGAGTGACTCAATGCGGAGTGTTGGTCAGCGGTAAATAAACCTGACTCCCTAAAGGGGCCAAAGGCTGTGGGCGGATGAGCCCCTTTAGGAGGGGTGATGGATGGTACCCTCGGGGGAGGAAATGCCACTGGAAACCATCGTATTGGGCCCAACAACAGAATGAGTGGAGGAGGAACTCTGATTCCCGACTGTCATGGAGACGGAACAGGCCATGCCAGATAGACTGGCTGTGAAGGCACACATTGTTTGCCTGAACTGCATTATAGCAGTGTGCAGATAGATTTTGGCAGCGAGCCTTTCTGAGCCATTGGAAGATAGATTTATTTGCTTTACATGGGTTTTATGTAAGGAGTATCAGATCTTTAGCTGGCTTCAAGTGGGGTTTTCCTAGCTCTTGATGTTCATTGGTGCAATGGTTAAACTGCTGTCCTGCAACCAAAAGGTTGTGAGTTCAATCCTGATCAGGAATCAAGGTTGACTCAACCTTCCATCCTAAGGTTGGTAAAATGAGTACCCAGCATGTTGGAGGGGGAAATGCTAATTAACTTGTGAACCGCCCAGAGAGTGCACTAAGTACTATGGAGTGGTATATGTAAGTGTGATTGATTTGATTTGCTTTATTTCCCCAGTTCAATGGGGCTGAGTTTAGTGGGAGCACTTAAGAGCTTATCAATGTGTCCTAGGCTGCGCAGTTACCTTTCCTCCTGTGTAAGATTTCAGTCCATGAATAGAGGTCTTGCCTCTGGAACACTTGAAGAAAATATGGGCCTGACCTTGTATCTTGTAGTACGGTGAGATGCAATGGGAGTTATCCTGAACAAACAGATAAATAAGGTAAAAATTTTCATGTACGAGTCAACATGATGAGCAAAGTTTTCATTATGAGTTGTGATTTATGTTTTACCTGCCATTTTTAATGTAGTTGTTTTCAAAAGGAGTTTTCTTTGTTTCAGTTTTGTTTCTTGATTTCTAAGAAGTCTTAAAAGCTGTAAATGGAAGAGGGGGAAACAAACCTGGATTCTTATTTTAATAATATGCTGTTAAATAAATGGTCCTCTATCTCTAGCTCTGTGAAGCAGCGGCTTCATTCTCCATCCATGATCAGATTCGCTCTGTCCCTCTAGCTTAGGAACAGGGCGATATGAGGTTATTTCCCCTCATCCCTATAGGTCACCTCTGACAACCCCAGAAACACAAAAACCAAGAACCCAGGAGCTATTTTGACCTTCGCAGGGGAATCAGGTCACCATAGGCCTCCTGAAGATTGTAAAGAACCGGGAAGAAACCAGTTGAGCAGTTATGATACGGGTGCCCAAACTACGACCCACGGGCCGGGGGCCGGCACCATTTCATGTGGCCTCCTGCCACCCTCACCACTACTGAAAGCAGAAGTGGATGCGTTTACAATAGCTGTGAAATACACCCATGCATGCATACACGTGCCTGCACTTCCCATAAATTCTGCAATAAATGCACCCGCAGCTGTTGTAAACACATTTACGACAGCCACGGACACATTTTATGGCAGCAGTGGGAGGGACCACATGACTGGCCCACTCAGCTGTCCGGCCCATGGCGTGAAAAGATTGGGAACCCTTGACTTATGAGAACCCACACAATTTTGAACATTACAAAACAGCAATAAAGCAAGGATTCCCCAAATGTTTTTTGTATCTTGTACTTAAGGGTGTTAATATATAGTATAATCACGAGGAGAACAAATAGGTCAATCTTAGAAGAAATTAACCCTGACTGCTCCTTAGAAGGTCAGATAGTAAAGATGAAGCAAAAGTACTTTGGACATCAAATGAGAAGAGAGGATTCACTTGAGAAAGCCTTGATGCTGGGAAAGGTGGAGGGCAAAAGAAAAAGGAGGCGGCCAAAAATGAGATGGCTAGATGGTATTGTGGACACAATGGGCACAAAGCTGAGCAAGTTGAGGAGAATGGTGGAAGACAGAAGTGCCTGGCGGACAGTGGTCCATGGGGTCACAAAGGGTCGGAATCGACTGTGTGACTGAACAACAAATAATCGTATTATAATAATAGATTAGCAAGCAAATAGAAAATACACTTACTGTATATATCACCTCATAGCACTTAGTGCACTCTCTGGGTGGTTCACAAGGAAATTTGCATCGCTCCCACCCCCGATAAACTTGGTACTCACCTTGGTGAGTGGGCGGCAATATAAATCTGAACAAATAACAAATAAATTTTACTGACCTCAAAAGGATGAAAGACTAAGTCAACCTAGATGCCCATCAGGATAAAACTCACAATGTCAGCAGTTTTGGCTGCAGTACCGCTGTTTAACCACTGTGCCACCAGGACTCTCCTTTCTTTCCACATTTATTATATGTGTCAGTGATGTTTGCAATTTGGCAAGAATGTTCACAGTGATGTATGATGTAATATTTAACATTTGTTAAATGTGTTATTAAAAAGGCTTGCTTGCACAGACCCACATTGAGTTTGTATACTGCCTCTAGCTGCTTGTCCTTGTCGCTTTAGTTAATTTCTTTTTCAATATTTTATTAATTTCTCATTAACTGGATAAACTGCTTTGGGAAGATTTTGTCTCAAGACACAGTGTTAAAATATAGATCTAAATTCTCTGCTGATTTATGCTAGTTTTAAGGGGAATTGTTTATATCTGGAAGGCAAATTGCAGCTCCATTAATTAGGAGCTCTTTGCGTTCCTGGGCATTTACCCAATTTAAAGCCAAAATGAGAATTTTAACATTCACTTATGAAATCTAACATATTGTTTTCAAGTTCTGGGGGCGAAAATATAGAAATTTTATGTCAAAACTAATGGTTGGACATGATTAATCGAGGGAAATTCTTCTTCTTCTTCTTCTTCTTCTTCTTCTTCTTCTTCTTCTTCTTCTTCTTCTTCTTCTTCTTCTTCTTCTTCCGTATTCAGTTCCAAATATTGGCTATCATAATGACAATCAGCCATAAGGATTATCCTGGAAACAATATACAGTAATGCATTGGCCTTCCATTTTTTCTTCTGCACTGGCAGCAGTGATGGGATGTAACAGGTTCGCACCAGTTCACCAGAACTTTTCACGGTGTCCCGGAGAACTGGTAGCAGCTTTTGGGGGGAACCACCTTTGGGGCTTACCTTTTCACTGGTTCCCCCACTGCGCATGTGTGCCAAGCACTTGGTGTGCATGCATGCCTACAGAGCTTGGCGCATATGCACGGCCTCCTTGCTGTCCTCCCAAGCAGGGAGGAAGAAGAGAAGCTGCTAGCCTGAAGCTCCCTATAGCCTGCTCCCCAGGGTAAGTGACATACCTTTGGATGTGGTGTGTCTGGCAGCCTGGCTTGGGGTTTTTAAGCAAAGTCTTGGAGTTACCTCATCAATAAGCTACACCTGTGCTGTTCCAATTGGACAACCCTTAAGAAGGTACAGCTGTTTTACATTTACATTAAAGCATATTATCCTAGAGAACTGGTTAGGCAAAGACTTAGTACCTATCTTCTTTAACTGTTGAAAAGTTGAAAAGTGCCAAAATGAAGCCATGTTGTGGTGAGTTCATTCTGTAGTTCCTTCCATCTGACCTAGTGTGAGAAAGATTAGCCAGAATAAGCTTTAAGCTCTGGTTTAAAAGCTCCGGTAGATTTGTGTTTGGGGTGGATAGGTGGGTGTATTTTAATGTATTTTTATTTTATTAATTAATTTAATTAATTAATTTAATTTATTTACGGGTTGTGTTGTGGGTAGTTGGGTTGAGGGGTGTGTGCGCGTGTGTGTGCTTCTTTTTATTTTATTTTATTATTATTTGTTTTTCTTTGGCCACGCCCACAATGTCATGACATCATGATGTTGGCTCCACCCATGATGTCATGACATCATGACATTAGCTCCGCCCAGACTGTGATGACATCACAGTGGGGTAGTAAAAAATTTGACATCCCACCACTGATGGGGAGTGACTTTCTGTTCCTGAGCCCTTTTGGCACACAAAGTCCTCCTCAGCCCCAGGCCCATATTGATGAAGCTGCTGCCCTCCATCAAGATGGATTCAAGTGGGATTTTATCCACTTGAGGACCATCACCCTTCCCTGTGGACTTCACCCCCCAAGACTACTTGTTGTCAGGTTTGTCAGCCGCCACATGACAATCAGCATTAAGTCATTTGGCTGTATGGTCTACTCTATTGCCTATACAGTACTAGTAAGAAACGGGGGTGTTATGTTTTGAGAAAAGTGATTACAAGAATATCAGTCATGATTTCTGATGTTCTTGTCTACCTGGAGATAGGAATTTTTTTTTGTTTGCCTTATTGCTGCTTGCAAGAATGACAAAATAAAATTCCCTTCTAATGCAAAATGACTAGATAATTATATAGCTAAACTATGGTAGCTGATTTGTCCACGACATTTGTCCACTCCATAGACATCTGGTAATGAAACTCTTGAGCTTCTTCCTCTCTCTGTGATATTTTGTCTTTGCTACACAAAATGAAAAGAAGCCAATTTTGCACAAAGATATTTTGAGCAAATTGAGCAGACCTCAACTCAAAAGAAGAAAAAGTTTCTTTTTAACGGGGTCTTGCACTAGTGATTGTGGTGGCTTACTGGTTAAGACACTGAACTTGATGACTGGAAGGTCGGCAGGTCAGCAGTTCGAGACCCAAGTGCTGCATGATGTAAATGAGCTCCCCTCATCTGTCCCAGCTCCTGCCAACCTAGCAGCAGTTTGAAAGCAAGAAATTGCAAAAAGATAAATAGGTACCGCTTCAATGGGAAGGTAACAGTGTTCCGTGCTTGCACATGACCACTGAAACATCTGCAGACACAGACAGCGCTGGCTCTTTGTCTATAAACGAAGATGAACACTGAACTCTAGAGTTGGATACAACTGGCTTTCGGACAAGGGCGACCTCTATCTTTACTGTTCTTGCACTTGAAATGTCATGACATGATGTTGTCTCTTTCATCCAGAACAAGTAATTTCACAATATTTCTTCATACTCCTACTTCCTTTCCGTGAGAATTTGCTGCTGGTATCTTGCTGTAATATTCTGCTGTTCTAAATTTTGCATCAACATATTGTACTATCATTTAATTGTGATTTCCACTGTCTTTTAGCAACCAGGATTAAACTACTGGGGAAAGAACTGCATTGTTGATCACAGGTGTTTTACCAGAGAACTCAATCCAGGGATTTCATGTAGCTTAGATACCTTTCAAGAGAATTTAGTAGGAATCTCTCATGAAATGGAACTGGAATGGTGGGTTTAAAATGACAAGCTGTGCTTAAGACAGATGAACAAATTTTTCCTATAATGCAGGAGTTCTCAACCATTTTAAAGCCAGGAGCCATTGGGTCATGCTCCCTCAGACAGCTTTGGGGGCCGGATGGCCATTTTGCTCTTCATCCACCATATGGCACTTCCTGGTGTGGTGGAGGTGGTGCTTCCCCCCCTCCCATGAAATGGTGCTGTCAGTCGCATCCGGCCCGTGGGCCACAGGTTGAGAATCCCTGCTATAATGACTTGAAGGATCTGGGCAAAGTTGGTCTTAAGAAATGGACAAGTTGTAGCTTCATGTTGGCAGGTTTGTTTGACAGATATGACTATTGCACCTAACTGTAGTGTGTAGTTTATTAAGATGTGGCACTTTAGCAAGGCACAATAGATCCTAATCGTTTGCTTATTTTTGCAGACTCTTTATATGGTGGAAATATTGTGGCATAATTCTTATTTGATTAGTTTTTAACCATTTCATCAGCAACTTTAACCAGCATCTTTCTTTCTTTCTTTTTCTGCCTTTGCTCAAATATTAAATCTCTCCCTTTATGTTTTTTTCCCAGGGGGATTATGTATGGCTGGACCTCAAGACTGGCCGGGAATTTGACGTTCCCATTGGAGCGGTGGTCAAGCTATGCGACTCTGGGCAAATTCAAGTAGTAGATGATGAAGGAAATGTATGTAAGATGTATTGGGGAATTTTGGTTGTTCCTTCTAATTAGCAGACTACAGGTTGCCCCATGTAGCCATGAAATATATGTTCCAATACCTATTGCGAATACCTGAAACTGCAGATAACAGCAAACTATATCTTACATTGCAGACAGTGGCCTCTAGTGGCTAGTTCTGGTAATGTGCCATAGACATACATATAGTATAGTACAGGAGTTATCAACCTTTTTAAGCCAGGGGCTGGGTCACGCTCCCTCAGATAGCTGGGGGGGGGGGGGCAAGATGGTCATTTTGCCCTTCCTCCACCCCATGGCACTTCCTGGTATGGTGAAGGTGGTGGTGGACCACAGAGGAAAAAAGAAGAGCTATCAGTAAAACAATGGAAATGAGAGAGAAAGACAACAAGAAGGGTCAAATCTTGCTTCAAACACTTAGGACAAGAAAATAACTTTATCAATCAGGTTAGTGGCAAGGGACAATCACATTAGGCTGTAAAGTCCCTTCCCACCAGTATTAGTGCACGCAAAATTCCTATTAGCCCAACAAGATAGGCATGCAGATTTACAGTTTGGCTGGTCTTACTTTGTCTTCCATGGTCACCAAATTATAACAAGAAGTGTAATTATTTAAGGATACCAGCTTAAAGACATTCATTTTTGTAAGGACAATCATTTTATTTATATATTTGTCTCTTCGTTCCAGAAAGATAAAAGGTCTAGCTCTGGCTTTACTCCTTTCCCTTTCACAAACCCATAGTTTATAAATTCTCTCTGAAGTCAATTTAGCTTTAATTCACATTTTAATTTATCATTTACAGTATAGCTATATTCCGCATCTCTTTCTACCAGCCATCCAATTCAAATTCACAATCTACTTTCCATTTTTTAAACAAAATCCAATCTCAAAGCTATAACTAATATAACAATCATCTTTATCTTATTCCATTCCATCTGCTTATTTCCAAAATCCACTAGTAACGTTATTTTAGTACACATCTCCAATTTTATAGTCAATATTTGATTGATTTTTAAAAAATCATATTTTCTTCACATTATTACATTCCCATCATAAATGAAAATATGTCCTCACTTCTTTTTTACATCTCCAACCATCTCATGTATATTTTGGGTCGTCATAACTTAACCACACTGAAGTCAGATACCAGTGATGGTGAACCTTTTAGAGACTGAGAGCCCAAACTACAACCCCCAAAACACTTATTTATCGCAAACTGCCAACACAGCAACAGGGGAGGAAGTAAATGCTCCCATTGGGCTGCTGGGCAGAGGGGCAGGGCAAACTCTGTGCTGGGGGGAGGGAGGAAGTGCTTTCATTGGGATGCTGGGCAGAGGGGCAGGACAAATTCTGTGCTGGTGTAACTGCACGGCTGCCCATAGAGAGGGCTCCGAGTGCCACCTCTGGGAGGTGTGAAATAGGTTCGCCACCACTGTCATATACTATCTCCATATTGTTTTACATCAATTCACTTTAATTCTAACTGCCATGTTTTTCATATGTCATTATGCCAACCGAGTTGCGTCTCCAGGCAGAGCTATTGCCCTTCCGGAAAGTACTAAAAACCTGGCTGGCAAAACAGATGTGGGGCACTGGCGATATGGTAGCCCCCTCGATGGCTCATATAATAATAATGAAGGAGGGTATTTTTGGTGGTTTTAATGGTTTTTAATGTGTTAAGGTTCTGTAATTTTTGATGTGTGTTATGTTTTATATCTGTGAACCGCCCTGAATCGCCTTGGCAAGTGGATGGCAATACAAGTTCAAATATTAAATTAAAATTAGGGAGGGGAGGGGTTGCCTCTTATTTTGTTATTATAATTCTTCTTGCTTCTAAGATGGTGGGTTTTTCCCCCCAGGAGCATTGGATATCTCCTCAGAATGCCAGCCATGTCAAACCTATGCACCCTACGTCCATCCATGGAGTTGAGGACATGATCCGCCTAGGAGACCTGAATGAGGCTGGCATTTTACGGAACCTGCTCATTCGCTACCGGGAACATCTGATCTACGTAAGTGTCAGTGCTGGACCATTGAACCCCCCCTATGGTGGTACTTCTCCCCCTTAACAGACTTGTCCATTCATTGTTAATCATTCCTTTTGCTGGTTTTATAGTAAAAATTATGCTGATTGTATAATCCAGTGATGGTGAACCTTTTAGAGACTGAGTGCCCAAAGTGACATCCGCACCGCACCCGCATGCCGGATGTAAGCCACCCACTTTCCCCAGACAGAAGAAGGAGGAAGCAATCCATTGGGCTGCTGGGCAGAGCAAACTCTGTGCTGGGGGGAGGGAGGAAGTGCTCCCATTGGGCTGCTGGGCAGAAAGGCAGGGCAAACTATGTGCTGGAGTGACAGCGCACGTGCCCTGTCACTCCAGCACATAGTTTGCCCTGCCTTGAGTTTGCCCTGCTCTGAGTGCCCGCTCTGGCACACATGCCACAGGTTTGCCACCACTGGTATAATTCTATGTATGAAAAGGTCTTGAGTTGAATAAGTCTTACAGAGTTTAGTTACAGGCTTTCTTGCACAGGGCAAAAATTCCAGTTCTCTTCTGCTCATTTGATTGGGATTGTGAGATTTACCAGCATTCCCGTTGAAATTTCCCTTTAAAATGCCTTCCTGAAAACTGTTTCTCTTTAGGAATTTTTAGAAATACTTTTTAAAATGTTTTAAAAATCTTAACTTTCAGCAGGAACTTTCTATTCAGGAACTTTTAAAAATGTTTGTTTGCTCATTTAAAGCTTGGTTGAAAGTTTCCAACTGGGAGATTTTGTCTGCAGGCATGGAAATCGCTGTAGTGCTAAACTCTAGCTCCAGAACAAAGTAAGGATAAAATAAACCATGGTGAAAATAGAAAGGAAAAAGCACAGGAATTCATGAAATGAAAGCAACAGCTCAGTGAGACAAGCTGTATGTTGTGGGGATGATAGAAAAAGTAACAATGCAATTTGTATTTTTTGGAATAAATATAGTGCCCTTCATACTTGAATTTTTTTTAAAATAGTAGCCGTGTTAGTCTGTGGTTCAGGAATATCAGAAAACAAAATAAAAAACACATTTGTGTGCTGGGTGCTTCTATGAGAAAACAGTGGTTTGATTGTGTGTGTGCGTGCATGCACATATGTGTGTGCACGCACATGTGCATGTGTGTGTGTGTACATGCACGCATGCACACTCATCTCTGTCCCAGCTCTTGGGGACATGAAAGGAGCCTCATTTGGGCATTCCCTGAACAGAGTTTCCTCCAGAAAAATCCTTTCAACCCAGAATAATTTCTGACATGAAATAACAACAACTACGACAACGACAACAACGATGATGCAGTGGCAGACTGAAAGGTGGCAGGTCAGCAGTTCTATTTCTGGGTACTGCACAACAGAATGAGCTCCCGTCTCTGTCCCATTTCCTGCCAACCTAGCAGTTTGAAAGCAAGAAATTGAAAGTAGATAAATAGGGACCATTTCAGTGGGGAGGTAAATAGTGTTCAATCCTCTTTTCAGTCTAGGCCAAGACAAAAGCCATTTCCTCCCTGATTTTTCCTTTCCTTGTCAGCCCGTTCCTTTAATATTCCCTCTTTCCTGAAAACTGCCCACACGATACTTAGAAGTCTATTTAGTCACAATGAGATCTAGCAATTTCTCTCTCTCTTTTTTTTTAAATGAAACTAGAGGTTAAATCCCACACCAAAATCTTTTCCATCATTGAACTCTGCATGGGTGATGTTTCACAAACACATGATTTGCATGCTGACTTTCCATAGCATGGCAAAAGAATTCCATCTTAATAAGATGTTCGGATCTGGGTGTTGTTACAACTGTACCCTTTCTTGTCTAGTGCCTAAGGCTATTTTTTTTAGCCTTGGTCACACATCCTTTCCCTTCCCCTCTATACATTTCCCCTGACTGACATGACCATATCTTTGCCCCCCCCCCCAAGGCATATCTATTTTAACCACCATTTTAAAAAAACTGCTGCAATAAATAACAGACACATCATAGTCCATCTTATTTTGGCAGCGGCTGCCTACAAACAGGCTTGTGTTTTGCCACCATAGAGAAATGTTGGAACTCACCGTGCTCTGCACAGCACATTAACTTTTAATTAAGTATATGCAATGCTGCCCTGGATATTTGTCTCTGAGCAGGAGTTTAACCCTGAACTAGCAATGCATTTTTAATCAGATTAGCAACTCAAGCTTCAACGGCAGCTCTTACTCAGTTGTCCCCTTGCCAGACATTTCTGCGTCCTTCAGTGGAGAATCCCAGCTTACCATCGGTCCAAAAGCAGGCACTACAGATAGCCCATACAGTAATTGGAAATGAAAGCACGTGCAGAGGGGTGACTGAAGCAGCTTTTTCCAGTTTGCAAAAGCAAGACTTCTAAGGAATCCCATGCTAAAATCTGGAAGTCCAGCTATCAAAGAAAGAAAGAAAGCTAAATAGCTTGACCTGCCTTATGTGACACTCAGATGCTTTCATTAGTTAAAGATTTTCCACTTCTAATAATAGGCTATCTGTATTGTCTGCTTCTGGCCTTGTGTTGATCTCATGCTGGTTGCTAGGGGCTGTTGTGGCTCAGTGGTTAAGATGCTTGCCTTGTTAGCCGGAAGGCTGGCAAGTTGGCAGTGACAGATTTTACTTTCTTAGGATCAAAGCTCACTGCAGATGGTGATTGCAGCCATGAAATAAAAAGGCAACTGATTCTTGGGAGGCAAGCGATGAGAAACCTGGGGAACATCGTGAAAAGTAGAGACATCAAATTGCGAACAAAAATTCTTCTAGTCAAAGCAATGGTATTCCCGGTGGCAATGTATGGTTGTGAGAGCTGGACCATTAGGAAAGCTGAGCGCAGAAGAATAAATGCCTTTGAGATGTGGTGTTGGAGGAGAGTTTTGAGGGTCCCCTGGACAGCAAGGAGAACAAATAGGTCAATCTTAGAAGAAATCAACTTTGACTGCTCCTTAGAAGGGAAAATAGTAAAGATGAAGCTAAAGTGTACTTTGGACATCAAATGAGAAGAGAAGATTCACTTGAGAAAGCCTTGATGCTGGGAAAGGTGGAGGGCAAAAGAAAAAGGGGGCGGCCAAAAATGAGATGGTTAGATGGTATTGTTGACACAATGGGCCCAGAGCTGAGCGAGTTGAGGAGGATGGTGGAGGACAGGAGTGCCTGGCGGACAGTGGTCCATGGGGTAGCAAAGGATCGGAATCGACTGTGTGGCTGAACAAAAAAAACAACAACTTTTAAACAAAAAGAGAAAGTTTTTGCGAATATTCAGCTACAGAACTCACTTCTTTATTCACTTGATTGGTCGGTTAACTTCTGGTTTTAAGCCAAAATTGCTTTTATAATATTGTTTTATTAACCTTTTAAGATGTTTTCTTACCAATGCATCACGCATATGTTAATAGTCATACATGTGTAGAAAAATCAATGGGGAAAAAGAAACTCTTGTCATTATTTGCCTCATAAACAAAAGTATAGGGCAGGAGTTCTCAACCTACAGCCTGCGGGCCGGCCCTGGCCCACAGTACCATTTCATGTGGCCCGTGTTGCTGCCGCCACCGGAAGCAGAAGTGCCCGTGTTTATGACAGCCATAAGTGCACCTGTGGCTCTTGTAAATGCATTTACGACTGCTGTGGACATGTTTTACAGCAGCGTTTACAGCGGGGGAGAAACACCAGTCTGGCCCGTTCAGTTTTCCGGCCTGCAGCTTTAAAAGGTTGAGAACCCCTGGCATAAGGTGTATATCTATGAAACAAGTATACCAAGCATGCTGGAGTTAAACACAAATGTCTTGAGGAATTTGGGGGGTAAAGAACCTAGCTTTGATCTTTGAGTAGAGAATCAATCTTTACTGTGCTTTTTGCATAGGAAAGTTGTTTCTCACTCAGGTCTAGTGCCTCACAAAATCATATTCTGTCAGGTATTTGGACAGTCAAACTCAGGACTCAGTTGTGATCCTTTCTGGACCACAAGTCCCAAAATACACCAGCTAGCATTGTTAGGGGAGTGGGGGAATTGTAATAAAAAAAGCAGAACAATTTCCAAACTCTGCTCCCTTTAAGAAGCAAATAAAGTCTTCATCTGAGATGCAGGTGTGGCTACAAGACTCTGATACCAAAGATAGAGATCTTTGAATTCCAGTAGGATTTTGTGATCTAGTGATAATAGGCAAACTGTGTTTCTCCCCCCCCCCTTCTACCTCTAATTTAAAATTTAGACTAACTGTGGCGGGAGGGTAAGTATGGTACGTTAAATGGCTGAGTCACCCCAGCTTCCCCTCCAATGCACTGTCATCTGGACTCATTCTTTTGCTGGACTGCCTTTGCCTCAGTTTCTCATCTGCATCCACTCCATTCTCCATTTGCTTTGCTGTTTGGCTGTGCAGCTTTGCTAGAAACAAGGAGCTGCATCTAAAATTGCAACACAGCAGAGACACGACTCGAGATTTTAGTTGCTTCTTTTTTTTAAATTTGTAACACTTGCGTTTTGACAAGAATGGAATGATTCGCTCGTCCTAAGGCTTTTCACCTAAACTCTTGTGCTCAGTGCGGTCTTGCATGCATAGACATAATGACAAATGAATTGTGATGTTGTTTTGTAGCTAACTGTTCTGTCAAAGCATAGGTACAGTCTGGGAGAACCTAGGAAAATTATTTGTGGGGTGTGTGATCACATGGTAAAATGATTACATCTTGGACTATAGATTGCCATCTTCCATATCTGGTTGTGCTGTATCCACAGTTTTGGTTATCCACGGGTCTAAAATATTCAATAATATTTGAATATAGTACTGTATATGCATGCACATATATTACCAGAGCTGGCCACTAGAGGTCACTGTTTCCAATGTAGAATATGGGGTTCACTGTTATCTGTGGTTTCAGATATCAGCGGTCGGTCTTGGAACATCTCCTCCAGTGGTCAAGTGCAATCTGTTTCCCAATGATCACATGACATATGGGGAATTGCATTCCAACCCAATCTCAATCTCTGGCCAAACTGGATCTTTTGGATCCAGTTGTAGGGTTACTACTTTGGGGGTGGGGGTGGCATGGAGCAACTTTCTGATAGATGCAGTGGTGGGTGGAGCAATCCCATCAATGCATGCACCACAAATATCATAAAAATTCAGGATAAACATTTGCTAATTAAAGTATTGAATATGGCCAGCCTTGATTGACTAGCTCACATTATTTGCAAGAGAAATAGCTATTATTTCCCCCCCTTAAATTGTGGTGCTTGAAAAATTGCCCTCAATTACAGTTCACTGGAATAATCGGAATCTTGGAGTACACAGAAAGATCCTCTTCAAAGATTTGTGGTGGTGTTGAACCACAACCGGGCATACCCTGGTAACAGCTAATCTTTCTCACACTAGGTCAGGCAAAAGGAACTGCAGAATGAACCCGCCAAAAGGTGGCTTCATTTTGACAGTTTCACATTTGGCCTAGACATGGAAGAAAGAAAATCTGAATCTCAGAGCTTGGCTACATGGCTCATTTGGACTGGGCTCATGCAAGCTAAATAGGGTTATTTAAGGTCAAGTAGAAATCCAGGATGCCATGTGATCCAATCTTTACACCCACATGACACAGTGACCCTATTTGATCCATCTGTAAAAAAAGAAAATAAAAATTTCCCCTCCTTGCCCCTCTCCTACTTCTGGGAGATAGCTTTCAATTTTCTCTCCGTGGGGTCGTGGAGGGTCAGAATCGACTGTGGAATTCAACAACAACAACTGCCCCAATAGTTAAAAACCAAAGAAGAAAAGGAAGTAAGTTTTTTATTTCCCAATTTAACAATATCACTAAGTGGTTAAGCTATCTGTTTAAGCCACTAAAAATATTGGGAAATTGAAACCAGCTGGGAAATTAGAAGCAGGAAGCTCCACCTTGGTTTCTTTCCCAGGGATTGCCCTTTCTAGAAACAAACCTATCTGCATCTGAAAAAGAGCAGCCCTTGACATGGACTCAGAAAGGTCTCTAGTGTAGGCTGTTACAGTCATACGATCACCAGCAAAAGGAGCGAACCAGCCCACCCGTGAAATGGGCCAAACAACAGGCTAAATGCCCATGTAGTCAGCCTCTTAGACTAGTAGAATTTTCTGCCTTTTTGATTTGTATGTGACGGTATTTGCGAACACATTAAGGAAAATTCTGTCCCTCTTTGACAAGTAACTTTGCTTCCTTAATGAAGGTAACCCTTCCTTTAGTGAATCTAAAATGTAGCCAATGTCTTCCTCTAATTTTGCATGATGGTTCTTACATTTTATCTTTGTATATGTATGTTTGTGGATTTTCTCTCTCTAGACATACACTGGCTCAATATTGGTGGCAGTGAATCCTTACCAGCTCCTTCCCATCTACTCACCGGAACAGATCCGCCTCTACACTAACAAAAAGATTGGGGAGATGCCCCCCCACATCTTTGCCATCGCAGACAACTGTTACTTCAATATGCAGAGGAACAATAGGGACCAGTGCTGCATCATAAGGTGAGCAGATGAATTTCGCACCTGATGTATGGCTATCAACATATCCATCTCCTTATCTTGATTTAATCCACTTGGGTACTATCACCCCTGTAAACTCCAGAAATAGAGCTGAAATAGAGCTTGTAAAGGTTACTTTACTTTGTGGCTATAAGCCACAAAGTTCCCACCTACTTTTGGTGGGTATCCAGTAATGTTTTTGCCTCATTGCAGGATTTTATCGGGACATAGATGTCAGATCTATGCTTGGTGTCTTTTTACACAACTAAAACTGTGCACATTTGTGTTTCTTAGCTACATCTCTCAGAATTCTCCATTAAGTCTTGGGCAGTTATGAGAATTGTGATCCAAAACCATAAATCTACACAGCTGTTAATAAAACTAGTAATAATTGTGTGCCGTCAAGTCAATTTTGACTTTTGGAGAATCTTCCCAGGGTTTTCTAGGAGGAAAGTATTCAGAACTGGGTTTCTATTCCCTCCCTCTAGGGGGCGCCCTGTGGCTGTGCATCTTGCCCAAGGTCACATAGGCTGGCTCTTCTCACAGAAGGCCCAGTGAGGAATGAAACATTCAACCTGTAGCTCTGCAGTCAGATGCCCTAAACCACTGAGCTATTCTACTTTTGGCAACTCTAATACAGTAAATCTATTTGTGGTTCTCAACCTTTGGCTTCCAGATGTTCTTGGACTACATCTCCCAGAAGCCTTCAGAATTGGCTGTGCTGGCCAAGATTTCTGGGAACTGCTATCCAAGAACATATGGATACCCAAGGTTGAGAACTAGTTCTTATAGCCAAGCTCGGATTCGAACCCATGTCTCCTACTCTGTCTCCTTACCCACTACACCACCCTAGCTTGCTTGTAAATCTTTGGTGACTCAATGGAGGTTTAGGCATATCAGAAAACAAAAACAAAAAGTTATAAAACAAAAATACTATTTTATTACTTTTTTGTTTTTGTTTTCTGATATGCCTAAACCACAGACTAACACGGCTACTATTCCAAAAAATCCAGTGGAGGTTTGACTCAGTCTAGACCAGGAGTTCTCAACCTTTTTAAGCTGAGACCTGGGTCACACTCCCTCAGGAAGTTTTGGGGGCCGGACAGCCTTTTTGCTCTTCCGCCACCACACGGCACTTCCTGCTGTGGTGGAGGTGGGGCACATGAAATGGTCCCATGGGACACATCCGGCCCGTGGGCCACAGGTTGAGAATCCCTGATTTAGACCTTTATTCCAACCTGTAGAAGCCCTTGTGGTGCAGTGGTTAAACTGCTGTACTGCAACCAAAAGGTTGCAAGTTCAATCCTGACTAGGGCTCAAGGTTGACTCAGCCTTCCATCCTTCCAAGGTTGGTAAAATGAGTACCCAGCATATTGAGGGCAAAATGCTAATTAACTTGTGAACCACCCAGAGGGTGCACTAAGCGCTATGAGGTGGTACCGTATATAAGTGTGACTCTTTTGCTGTGACTGTTGGATAATCATTTCCAGAAGGGGTCTGGCAAAATGAATATATATTGTCCTTAAACTCCACCAGTATTGAAAAGTATGGGTCCTCCATTTATTTATTTTTTGTCATTTCAGTGGCGAGTCTGGTGCTGGGAAGACAGAAAGCACCAAACTGATCTTGCAGTTCTTGGCGGCCATCAGCGGTCAGCACTCTTGGATTGAGCAGCAAGTCCTTGAAGCCAATCCCATTCTGGAAGGTGTGACACTAGATCAGGTTTGGGTAGAGGAAAAAGCAGAAGCTGGATTTGGTGGAGGCCTCAAGGGAGAACAATCGCTGCGTGTCCAACATAAATGCAAAACTCTGGGTGTCCCATTGTTGTCACAGGCACAAGTGCTTGATGGGGACACGAGAGAAAGCCTTCTCTGTGGTGGCTCCCAGGTTGTTGAATGCTCTCCCTTGAGTATGTTAGGTACCCAATTCCCTTTTATTCTTCCAGTTCTTCTTCTTTCATGTCCAGTTCAAACCCCGTACTGCCAAATTGAAGCCACCTTCTTGGCTTTGTTGTTGGCTAAACTTAATTCATCATTGGTACATGTTTCCAGTAGTAACTGGCAGACCAGCAAATGACCTGGATTCTGTATCTCTCCATAGTCACACAGCATGTTGTTATCCACCAGCAGCTCTGATTTGAGCATGTTGGTCTTACATTTAGGGCAGTGATGATGAACCTTGGCACTCTAGCAGCTATTGAACTTCAATTCCCAGAAGCCCTGATCAGCAGGAGTGCTGACTTGGGCTTCTGGTAATTGAAGTCCAAGAACACCTGGGGTGCCAAGGTTCACCACCACACATTTAGGGACTCCAACTCTCAGCCTATTCAGGGTTCTCTAAGTGACGTAGGGGAGGTCGAGTTTGTCAGCCATATCCTCCTTTAATGTTGTTCCTCGTGCACTAAGCTCCGCTCTCCATCTTCTAACTTGGTTTTGCTCTTGGGCACCTTCAAGAATTGCCACAAAACTCTCTCTGGATCTGAGCTGGCAGAAACAAAGGTCATATCCATTCAGAGGATGCCGAGAGTCATTCTCCTGCTTATTTCTCTCAGCATCTGCTGCTACTTCCCTCCTTATCTTAGGTGGAGCGATACAAACAAGAGGGTATATTTTCTCAACTAGTGTAGGTTTGAGGCATCCTGTCATTATATGCATGGGTTCATTAACAGCAATGTCAACTTGTTTTGCGTGGATGGATGTGCTCCATACATACTGGAGTAGCATCTTCTGCTGCAGAGATGCTCAAAGCCAAAGCTGATTTATGCAGCATGGTTGAGCCCTCCATTGACAGTTGAAGACCCACCTTTTCAGGAAGCCTTTCAACTTTAACTGATTTTCTGAATGCTGTTCCTGGCATTTTTAGCTTGTTGGTTTGTGTTTAATGTTTTTAATCACTTGATATATTTTAATTATTATGAGAGTTGAATTGTTTTTAATCTATTTTCACTATGTTTTTAATTTTGGTCAGTAAACAACCAAATTTAACCAAACAAACATTCAAAAAGAATGTTTTTTAAAAAATAATTAGTTTTCATTAATGGGGGGGCGGGTTTAATTACATAAGATTTTGGTATCATTGTGTCTTTTTTCCTCCATGGACTGGTAGCTTTTGGGAACGCAAAAACAATCCGCAATGACAACTCCAGCCGGTTTGGTAAATACATCGACATCCATTTCAACAAGCGAGGTGCAATTGAGGGAGCCAAGATTGAGCAGTACCTCCTGGAGAAATCTCGTGTTTGCCGACAGGTAAGCATAGTCAGAGGTCGTGGTGGTTTAGTGGTTAAGACGCTGAGCTTGACTTCTGCAATAAAAAGAGGTGCTCAAAGTGGTTACAATCAATACTGTGTGTCTCAAACTTATCACAAATGTGTGCAATTGTTAAGCATGTTGGAGGTTCTGTTGCATACTCACGCCTCCATTGTTGTACTTCCACAACCTTCTCGAATGTGAAGTACCACTTCACAATGGTCTTGTGCTCCTCAAATGACAACTACACTTCCGCCATTTTCTTTGACTGACCTGCCTGTTGCAGGGTGACAGTAGCATTCATTGTTTTGAGCAAACATCATACTACACATTGCTACCATAATTCTATTCAACTTTGATAAATAAGACATAGATCTTCTTCTTCTTGTGCCGTATCCAATTCTGAATATTGACTATCCTCATGGTGATCAGCTATGAAGATTGTCCTGGGAACAATAGAATGCGGTGGCCTTTCATCTGCCTTCCGCATCACAGCATGACACCTGCACCACTGATCCATTTCCACAAGTTACTTTCTGGTCCTGACCCCTTTCAGCATGCAAAGTCCTCATCAGCCCCAGCCCCAGTATTGATGAAGTTGCTGCCTTCCATCAAGATGGATTCAAGTGGGATTTTTTAATTCACTTGGGGACCATCACCCTTCCCTATGGACTTCATCACCCAAGGCCATTAGTCCAGATTATGGTCAGGTTAGTTGACCACAACCAACAATTGGTGTTGCGCCACTGGCAATATGGCCTACTCCAGCGGTCCTCAAACTTTTAAAGCCATGGGCCAAATAACACCCCCTCAGATTGTTGATGAGCCAGACCCCCCTGCTGCTGATACCCAAGCCCCCACCACTCCACACACACACACTGCTTCCCTGCTTACTACCTTGGAGAAGCTGCATGGAGGAATCCAGGCTCTCCTCCCCCTCCCCCATGCTCAGCCAAGACGCGGGCAGTCACGTGCGTCCACCACTGCCGCCACCACCACCTCAATTCTTTTCCCGTCCACTTAGCTTGGTGTGTCTATAATAGCGATCTGTATCAGGGCAGATGTTGTAAGGCTTACAACATCCACCCTGCTATAGAGCGCCATTGGGGACACACTAAGCCAAGCTGAGGGGAAAAGAATTGTGGTGATGGCAGTGGCGGCAGCAGGCACAGTGACAATGGTGACTGGAGGGAGGGAGGGTATGAGCCATGTGAAATGGCACTGTGGGCCAGATTTGGCCCATAGGTTGAGAACCCCATGTCTACTCTATTACCATAGCAGGATAACCTGGCCAGACTGGAAAGACATAGATAATATCTCTTGTAATGTGTATATATTTTAGCGTGCGCACACGCACACACAAACACGGACGCACACACACACACACACACACACACACACGACCCACTTTTCAGGATTGTTGTATAGAAGCTAAATCAGATCTGAGTTGCAAAGCAGAGTGGACAAAACTTAAGAGAGATTCACCTTTCTTTCCACATCTCTTTCAGGCTCCTGATGAGAGGAACTACCACGTGTTTTATTGCATGCTCAAAGGCATGACCATGGATCAGAAGAAGCTGCTGGGGCTTCGTAAGGCAGCTGATTATAACTACCTCTCTATGGTAAGTTGTGAAGCTGGAAGGAGCGGAAGTGAAAGGAAATCGCAAAGATTGAAGGGTTGGGGTTTTAAAACAATGTCTTACAGATGTATTTTGGACATAATGTATATATTTGTGATGGCGAACCTTGGCACACCAGCTGTACTTGGACTTCAATTCCTAAAAGCACAAGTCCCTGTGAATCCACACGAATGAGTTCTGTGCCAGTAAACCCATTTGTGTGGATTCACAGAGACTTGGGCTTCTGGGAATTGAAGTCCAAGAACAGATGGAGCGCCAAAGTTCGCCATCACGGGTATGTATCAATGAATCAGAAGTTTGCTCAGAGCTCATGGAACTCTGGAGCAGTGCTGCCAGCCAGTGCTGGAAGTATTGAGTTAGTTTTGGGGGAGAAAGTATCACTTGTGTAAGGATGAGACAGACATGCCCTTCACATTTGAAGATTGTGGCTACTCCAAAGTCCTATCCACCTGTGAGTGTTTTCTGGTTTTGATTTTGATATTTATTGAGATTTGGCCCATCTGGAAACTGTCTTCTTTGTCAATCATGTTTTTTCTATTTTACTTTATTTTTCAGGGTGCTGAAGTCCCCCCCCCCTCGGTTTTTTAAAACAGAATAAACAAACAAAAACCACAACAAAAACAGACATTTAACCCACAATATAATGAATATTATACAAAGCAGGGATCACTGTCTGTTTCTATCAGCAGAGCTGGGAAGCTCTCTAGAAACTCTGATCTTCCAGAAAAGGGGAGATCATGGTGATATATTTATTGTTGCCAGTATCATGCTGGAGCTAGGGCAAAAGGTTTGCCATCACAGACCTAGAGCCATGATGGTGAATTCTGGCATTACAGCTGTTCTAGGACTTCAATTCCCAGAAGCCCAAGTCTCTGTGAGTACATGCAGTAAACCCATTCGTGTGGATTCACAGAGGTTTGGGCCTCTGGGAACTGGAATCCTAGAAGAGCTGAAGTGTCAAGGTTCACCATCACTGACCTAGAGGGTGCTCCTTAAACATCTCATGTACTTCCACAATCCTGTTAGGTTCATGATAAATGGCATATTATAACAGTACTTGTTCCTTAGTGTCAAGTTTGAAGAAATTTGCACCCGTTGGTGAGCTCTAACCAAAAGCAAATGGAAACGAAATTCTCACCTGCCATTATTAATCCGCATATATTGTCTGTTCCTACAAGGGCAACTGCATTACCTGTGATGGGAGAGATGACAAGAAAGAGTACGCCAACATCCGAGCGGCGATGAAAGTCCTTATGTTCACTGACACCGAGAACTGGGAGATTTCCAAGCTTCTCGCGGCCATCTTACATATGGGGAACTTGCGGTATGAAGGTAGTACACAGCAAAAAGAGTTGGATGACAGTAGTGGCAAAGCAGGGAGAGGGTGGTTGGTTAAAGATAACCATAAAACAAAAGGCAAAATGTTGCAAGTTTGATCCTGACAGGGATCAAGGGTGACTCAGCCTTCCATCCTTATGAGGTTGGTAAAATGAGTACCCATCATGTTGGGGGCAAAATGCAAATTACCTTATGAGCTGCCCAGAGAATGCACTAAGCGCTGTGGGGTGATATATAAGTATAATTGCTGTTGCTGTTACTAAGTGGTGGGGAGGAGATTTGTTTGAAATGTGGTGCTGGAGGAGAGTTCTTGACTGCCAGGAAGATGAAGAAGTAGGCCCTAGCACAAGTCACGCCTGAACTTTCTCTTGAGGTGAAAATGGTGACATTGAGGTTTTCCTACTTTGGGGAAATCATGAGAAGGCAAGACTCACTGGCAATGACAATGATGTCGGGAAAGGTGGAAGGCAGCAGGGAAAGAGGATGACCAAATGTCTGGAGAATCAACTCCATAATGGAAGCCACCAGCTTGAGTTTACAACAGATGAGCAGAACCCTTGCTGTTTTGTTGTTCAGTTGCACAATTGAGTCCGACTCTTTGCGACCCCATGGACCACAGCACACCAGGCTCCTCTATCATCTCCCATCCTACAGAGTATGCTCAGATCCACTCCCAACATGGCTATCTAACCATCTCCTTCTCTTCTACCCCCTTCTCATTTTGCTTTCGATCTTTCCCAGCATCAAGGCCATCTCCAGTAAGTCCTCTCTTCTCATTTGGTGGCCAAAAGTATTTGAGCTTCAGCTTCCATATTTGTCCTTCCAAGGAGTAGCCAGGGTTGGTTTCCTTCAGGATTGACTGATTTGATCTCCTTGCAGTCCAGGGGACTCTTGAGAGTCTTTGCCGCTGCCACAGTTCAAAGGCATCTATTCATTTGCACTCAGCCTTCCTTATGGTTCAGCTCTCACAGCCATATACATGGCTACTGGGAATACAATTGCTTTAACTATGCAGACTTTTATTGGCAGGGTGATAGTTGTACTTTTTCTTAGGCTGCCTAGGTTTGCCATAACTTGCCTCCCAAGAAGTAAGCATCATTTTATTCCATGGGTGCAGTCACTGTCTGCAGTGATTTTTAGAGCCTAAGAATGTCAAGTCTGTCACTGCTTCCATTTCTTCCCCTTCTATTAGTCAGGGAGTGATGGGGCCGGACACCATGATCTTGGTTTGTTAGAGTTTCAAGTCAACTTTTGCTCTCTCCTCTTTCACCCTCATCAAAAGACTCTGAAGATAACTTGTTCATAGGATTGTCTTAAGTCAGAGGAGATTTAATGCACATAACAACACTGTAAAATGTTGTCAGCTAAAGTTAATTTTATGTAGTTATGGATGGCCTTCTAGAAGTGCTGAACAGAGGTAGTAAACTAGAGTGATCTATTAAATCAACTGCTAAATAGTGAGTCACTTAGCCAAACCCAATCATTTTCAGCAGGTCTTATCTTGTAGTTGTGACTTATGGGATAAGAGTAAATCTGGAAGTGCTGTTCCATGGTACACAGTTGCTATGGCCAGTTCTCCCATATTAGGAGATTCCAGAATTGCAGGCAGATAGATGTCTTCACCAAAACTGATCAGGTTTTTTACTATCTCATAATTTACTTTTCAATACCATCCCTACAGACTCCCAGCAACCATTTACATCTCAACAGAACCAAACATCACAGTAATAAATCTGAATCCCAATCAGGGATCCCTAATTATTACTGGGTGTAAAAAGCTACACTGATTTGTAACTTTATCTGTTATACTAATCAACCATTGTATACCTCTGTACTCCCACCTGATACATACATATATATTCATGCCATGAAGCCTCACTCTATGGCTGACAAAGTGGACTTAATCCATGAAAGCAAACATTAAAATACGGTAGTTAGCCTTTCAGGTGCCATACTATTTTTGATTAATGTCTGATTAATTTCTGGCAGGACCTCCCGCTATGGCAATGGAGTAGACTGTACAGCCAGCGACTCAACGCTGAGTGTTGGGCGACGGGAAATAACTTGACTCCCTAAAGGGGCCAATGGCTACAAGCTCCTTTAGGTGGGATTATGGTCTCCTCAGTGGAGGAAATGCCACTGGAAACCATCATACTGGGCCCAACGGCAAAATTAGCGGAGGAGGAACTCTGATTCCCAATTGTAATGGAAGAGGCCATGCCAGATGGACTGGCTGTGAAGGCACACCTTGTTCACATCCTCAAGGCTGTGGCAGTCCATTGCAGTTCTGGTGTTAAATCCTGCATGTCTCATTTCATATATGCCACAGGAGATGGCTCTGTGATCATAGCGTGTGGGTCACTTCATGGCAAACTGGGATTTCCTGCTTCAGGAAAAAATACATTCTCGGATACAAGTTGCAGTCGAGGACTACCTGTAGTAGTTATTTTTCATAAGGTCCAGTTGTCTTCCTTTCTTGAACATTTTTGCCATTGTTGTGTTTCTGATTTCCTCCCTGCAGCCCGAACCTACGACAATCTAGATGCCTGTGAGGTGGTTCACTCGGCTTCACTCATCACAGCGTCTTCCTTGCTAGAGGTGAGCTGGGCTTCTCCTTCCATCCGTCTAGGCCTGCAAATTGGCAGTTGAATGGTGCAAGAAGATAGTTTAGGATGGAAAGCTTCTCTGGCTGGCTAGCTGCCACCCAGTTTTTTTCATTGCATACCTCATCTCTTTATCAGCAATTGGGATCCTGCGACCAAAGCAGTAGGGATGCTCTTTCTTCGGGGGTTGGAAATGTTATTTTGTGTGTTAT
>CP126895.1:112018345-112063345 GCA_030440675.1 Furcifer pardalis | reverse complement strand
TGGGAAGGGGGCAGAAACCCTCCCCTCACCATGTATATGTACTCAAAGAGCTTGATATGACCTCCAGTTCACCCATCAAGGAACCGTCTTACATTACATGCCGGGGCTGAGTAATTGTCTCAGTAACAGCCACCCAGGCCTGGTTCCACATCTGGTTTTTCTATTTGATCCCACCTCCTTATGCCACCCGTTGCCTGCCTTGCCCCCAAACTGAAATTAAACCTGAACCTCAGGCTAGGATGACTATTTTAAAGGGAGACAAAGAAATATACATCAAAGGAAATTCTGACACAGTTCCAGTCCTTGTTACATAGCATTTCTGAATCCTCAAATTTCTAGGAGAAGAGACTAAAAAGACCTGTTTCTCCATAATTTGCCACCTGGTTTTTGGTCTCCAAGCCTTTATATTTGATTCCCACTTAGAATCATAAAGTTGGGAGGCCTCTTTAAGGTCATCAAGTCCTATACCAAGGTCAACGTTAGTTCAAGAAACAATATCATCAGAAAACCGGCAAACTATAAATCAGGTGCTCAACCATCTTTGCTGTTCACATCACCTTTGGCCCTGAGCATCTCTGCAGAAGAATATGCTGTTTCAGTATGGCATACATCCACACATCCAAAACAAATTGATATTATAATAATTTTGTGTCAGAAATTATTCTGGGTTGAAAGGATTTTTGTTGGAGAAATTCTGCTCAGGGACGCCCAAATGGGGCTCCTTTCATTTCCCCAAGATCTTTTCCCACTGAAGTGGTCCTTATTTATCTACTTGCAAATTCTTGCTTTCAAACTGCTAGGTTAGCAGGAGCTGGGACAGAGATGGGTGCTCATTTCATCATGCAGTACCCAGGTCTCAAACTGCCGACTTGCTGGCCTTCCAGTTTACAAGGTGAGCTTCTTAACCACTGAGCCACCACAGTTCCAAATTGACATTGCTGTTAATGAGATTATGAGTATAATGACAGGATGCCTCAAACCTACACCAGTTGAGAAAATATATCCTCTTGTTGGTATTGCTCCACCTAAGATAGGAGAGAAGTAGCAGCAGATGCAGAGAGAACTAAACAAGAGAATGACCTTTGACATCCTCTGAATGGATATGTATCTGAAGTCTGCCGACTCAGATGCAGGAAGAGCTTTATGGCAACAACAAACATTCTTGAGAGTACACAAGAGCAAAATCAAATTAGAAGATGGAGAAAGGAGCTCACTGGACAAGGAATAACATAAAAGGAGGATATGGCTGAAAAACTCAACCTCCCCTATGTCACTTGGAGGACCCTGAATAGGCTGAGGGTCAGAATGCCTAAATGTAAGACCAACATGCTCAAGTGGGGGCTGGTGGCAGACAACAACATGCTGTGTGAATGTAGAAAGATAGAGAATCTGGTTCATTTGCTGGTCTGTCAATCGCTGCCAGAAACATGTACCCATAAGGATTTAACTTTGGCCAATGGTAAAGCCAAGAAAGTGGTTTAATTTTGGCAATTCAAATTTGACACAAAAGAAGAAGAAAAATCTAGTCTAACAGCCTGTTGATGCAAGGAACCCACAATTAAAACATTCCTGACAGTTGTACAATATCTGCCTAAAAACTTCCAACAAAAGATAATCTGTCACCTTCTGAGACAGTCTGTTCCACTGGTGAAGAGCCTTACTTCCAGTGATGCTGTATTTCTTACTTTTTATAAGACTAGAAAATGGTACTGGCTGCCAGCTTCTTTCTCAGCCAGCCAGTTTTGTCTTTGTGGAGCTCAGCAGACAAACCACCACCTACAAAGACTCACACACTGACAGTATCCATAATCTATAGTTACAGAAGTTTCTCAGTCCATAAAGAAGCAGTTGGGAAGGAAGCTCAGAAATGGTAGAAACCACAAATTCCCCATATCAACAGGGAATCGGGTGCGACTGTGTGGAAACCTTCGGAACCAATATAAGAATTTCATTCATTGTAATGTTGTGCGTCATACTAAAGAAGGAATCAAAACCAGTATTTATTGGCTCTGCCTACTACCCTGTTTCCCTGAATATAGGACCTCCTTATATAGTAAGGCACCCCCCCCTATTTTCCCCCACTTCGGAAATATAAGGGCCTCCCTGAAAATAAGGCACCCACCTAAATCTTGCCCTGGCGATCCACTGTATCAGCAATAAATGTGTACTGTATTCTTTGTCATGGAAAAATAAGACATCCCCTGAAAATAAGACCTTGTGCATATTTTGGAGTTTTTAAAAATATAAGACAGTGTCTTATATTCGGGGAAACATGCAATTGTCCCTACAATGATTTACTGGTCTCTGTGGGCAGCAGCCACCACTCCATTATATTTGGTTTATTGTTGTGCAACTTGTGTCGTATCTGTCTAGTGACCCATGGTTCGCTACACTCCCAAATAAACTACTATAATGTGTTGTGTATGGGGTCAATTATGAACATCCGGAGGAGGGAAATTGTCCTGCAGCCTGCTCTCTGCCCTATCTTGCCAGACACACTGGTTTATCACAGGTACTTGGTACTTCTTGAAAACATAAAACTTCGGATTGGTAAACCCATTTTTTCTTCCTTGTCTAGGCCAGATTTAAAACTGGCAAAATGAAGTCACCATTTGGTGGGTTCATTCTGCAGTTCCCTTTACCTGACTTAGTGTGAGAAAGATTAGCCAGCAACACAAGGTTGCCATTACCAGGGTGCACCCGATTGTGGTTCTTTCTGTGTACCCCAGGTAAGCCCTTATCTGGGAAGAATCGTGAATGAGTTTCATGGTTTATTATCTCCCGGTCCCATCTATCATCTCAATGAGAGCCACACATATTTTGTTGCTCTTCTTTTTCAGCCTGTGTGACCCTAGGCAAATTATACAGGCTCAAGGTGCCCTGAGAAGAAGGGAATGGTAAACCACTTCTGAATACTCTCTACCTAGAAAAGCCTGGAAAGGATTGCCATAAGTCAGAATTGATTTGAAAGTACACAGTCATTATGCTTCCCCAATTTATCCTGCCAGCAACTTGTCAGCCAGATCAATCTGAAAGAGAGAGTCATTTTTTCAAGACTGTCCAGTGACTTTCCCCAATATCCTGAGTCCATGTCCAAAATCACTGCATTACATTAACTCACAACCAGAGGACAGTCCGATCGATGGTCCTCTCAAACTGGGACCTAGTCTAGAACTGGACCTGAAATGTAGAAATGAACACACACTATTTGCCAGAGAGGTATAGTATTAGATCAGTGGTGGGCTCCAAAAATTTTTACTACCATACTGTGGGCTTGGCCAGGGGGACTACTTTATTTCAAAACTTAGATGGGTGGGGCCAGCCAGAATTTCTGCTACTGGTTCTGGTGAACTGATGCGAACCTGCTGGTGCCCACCACTGTATTAGATCCCATCCCCATAGCTTTTCCTTGCTGCCCATTGCCTTCTTTGTAAGAAGCTTGGGTAAGCGTAACTTCTCAGCTAATGGTGAAGTCAAACTGAGGCCCAGTGGTTTTGGTGGACCAGATGTCATTTAATACAGAAGGTTGTGGCACTTTAAAGACTCACTGGCTTATTAACCACAATTGCATGCCATCAAGTTGATTCTGATTTATGGGGACCCTTTCCAAGGTTTCCTAGGGTTGTCATTCCCTTCTTATATGGCCATGATGGTGAACCTTGGCACTCCAGCTCTTCTTGAGCTTCAATTCTCAGAAGCCCAAGTTTCTGTGAATCCACATGAATGGTTTTACTGCATACTTGGGCTTCTGGGAATTGAAGTCCAAGAACAGCTGGAGTGCCAAGGTTCGTTATCACGGTTCTATGGGATGTCTAGTGCAGCTTGCCCATGGATACATTGGCTGTCTCTTTCCCTAGGAGGCACAGTGGGGAATTGAACTCATAACCTCTGACACTGCAGCCAGATACCTAAACCAAGGGGCTATCCATCCAGCTGGTTGAATTATTACAGCATAGGTTTTCATGGTTCACAGCCCATCTCACCAGAGAAGATTTTTCAGGAACATTCAGATGTTTGCCTGGTTTTGCTGCAGCTGATTAACATGGCTACCAAGCCTGAGAGTCATTATTTACTAGATCCCCTTCTGTCTTCCAGTGCTGCACTCCAGAAATACTTAACTGATAGCTTGAGGAATGGCTGTGTGGAAAAGATACCCTTAACTCGTCCCCGCCCTAGGCATTGTACATGACCTTTGCTCCCACCCCTCCTGCGAACCAGAAGAAATCATGTTTGGGTCATCCATTCTCCTTCTATTGCTGTTTCATTTAATTGTCTTTAAGGAATGGCTCATTGATCTCATGTTTCCCAGGCACATGTCGAGCCTGAGATGCAGCAGGGATTAAAGAAGAAGGGCAGGCCTGGTTCAGGAATGGGAAAGAGCAAATCCAAGAAGATTGATTAAACAGGAAACGACGAGTTCCCCTTAATTGGTGATTGAGGACATCATTTGTCCAGTAATTGGCAAAAGTTGGAGCAGTCCTGGAGTTGTGTCGCTGCTTCCAGAGAGGGGGAAAAGAAAACAAACATCTCTTCACATTATTAATTTGTGTGCTTTGTAGCGTGCTGCATTTAATGAATTCCCTTTCAGACTATTTTATAGAATAAAATTATGGTGGCGGCAAAATTGGTCCAAATAAATCCAAAAATTTTTTTGCTCATCGTACAGCGTATTTAGAAACATTTGTCAAGGAATAACCCATGTAACCAGCATACAGATATGGGATGACACATCCCGTACCCTTTAGGAGACATTTCTACCCACCCCATCTAAATGTCCATGATTTCGGTGTGTGTATTTCCTAATCTTTTTAAAATAATTAAATCTTTTGAGAGGGGCAGACACAAATTGCCATCATCTGAATGTCTATACCAGTGTTGGCGAACCTATGGCATGCATGGCCAGAGGTGGCACTCGGAGCCCTCTCTGTGGGCGACCACACAGTCACCCCAGCACAGAGTTAGCCCCGTGACTCTGCCCAGCAACCCAATGGGAGCACTACCTTCCTCCTCCTAGCACAGAGTTCGCCCCACTCCTCTTTCCAGCAGCCCAATTGGAGTGTTTCCTTCCTTCCCTGTTGCTGTGTTGGCACATTGTGATAAATAAGTGGGTTTTAGGTTGCAGTTTGACACTCGGTCTGTAAAAGGTTCGCCATCACTGGGCTATATAGTGGTGCTGCATGCAAAGACCATCTCCTTGCCCTTCTGACTTCTCACCTGTTTTCTAGGATGGTTGTTAGAAATGGCAACTGGCAACGCTCTTCACATGTGCCACCCCTTGACCCAGGCTGGAAGAGGGAGCTGTAGCTTCTTACTAGTCATATACATGGTCTTTGGCGAAGCAGGAAAAAATGGACTGAATCAGAGTTGTTTGTGTAATTCAGGGGCCAACAGGGGTGGTGGTCAAGAAACAAGAAGCTCCTGGTCACTTCCAGGTCAGAGCATAACCACAATGAATCTTTTTTATCCCATTCAGTGTTCACAAGGTTAAAGAGATGGTCACTGATTTGAATAAAAAAAACAGGAAAATAGAAAGGAGTGCAGCGGAATCAGCAGCTGGTGCCAGAAGAGAAGACAAGTGACAGCTGTCCCTCCCCAAGATCTCACGATGGAGGCTCCAGGAGGGTTCAGATTAAGGTCATGGGATTCATCCTTTTGCAGCCATCCTAGCCACAATTTTGTATAGATGCAGGGAAAAGACTGCAGTGGCTCAAGTGGCTAAGACGCTGACTGGAAGGCGGGAGGTCAGCAGTTCGATTTCCGAGTACTGCAGGATGGAATGAGCTTCTCTCTCTCTCTCTCTCTCTATATATATATATATATATTCGCCCACCCACATCTAGAATCCTGGCTATGGCCCTGGTCATGACTACCACATGTCCATGGAAATGTCTGCAGAAGCAGACAGTGCTGGCTCTTCGGGTTTGAATCAGAGATGAGCACTGAACCCTAGAGTTGGACATGACTGGCTTTCAAGCAAGGGAAACCTTTACCTTTACCTTAGGGAAAAGAAAATGGCTGTTTGGATAGCCGTTTTGTATTCCAGAGCATTATTTTTCTTTCTTCTATCATTCTGCTGAGTTAACTAAACTCAACTGAATTATGTGCCAGAATCCTGTTGCAGCTCTCTCCCTGGCAATTGGGAATTATGTTACTATCATCATCAGGTTGCTCCCCTGTTCCTTTTTCCATGTTAGGATGCTCGTGTCACTTGGGCCCCATGTGCCAACCTCAGGTTCACCCCAAAATTGAACAGTGCTTCCAGTGTTGGAGCGCTCACCACCTCTCAAGGCAGTTAGTTTCATTGTCGGATGCTGTAACCATTAAGAGGTTTCCCCTGATATTCAGCCTATATCTGGCCTCCTGTAGTTTGCCCGCATTTATTATGTGTCCTGCACTCTGAGGTGACTGAGAACAGATCCCAACCATCCTCTTTATGACCATCTTTCAGGTGTTTGAAGAATGCTATCATATCCTCCCCCCTTCAGTCTTCTTTTCTCAAGGCTAAGAATGCCCCGTTCCTTCAGTCCTTCCTCATATAGCTTGGTTTCCAGTCCCTTGATCATCTTTGTTGCCATTCTCTGTACCTGCTCTAATTTGTTTCCATCGTCCTTATTGTGTGGTGTCCAGAATTGGACACAGTACACTAGATCTACAAAAACTCCAAGATCCTTCTTGCTTGTAGTATTTCTGAGCCAAGAATCCTCCATCTTATAACTGTGCATCTGGATTTTCCCCCTTGGACATAATAGTCCTCTATGTCTCACTATGTAAGCTTACCAGGCCTTTGGGAAGTAAAAAATTATACTGGCACCTGCCCAAGATGGTATCTGGATTTCTACCTCTTTGTTTCAAAGGGGGGGGGGGAGAGTCAATTGTTGCTCTTGAAAATCTTTCTGTACATTTAATGCCAATCCCCAACCCCAAAAGCTGTTTTTCAAGACAGGAATAAGTCTTCCAGCCAATTTCAATTTGGTTGTTTCCTTTTTGGTAGTTTTGGTGGCTTGTCTGTACAAGTCCCAAGCTGCAGTCCCAAGCAGCAGTTCAAGACCAGAGTACTGCACAATGGAGTGAGTGCCCATCGTTGCCCCAGCTCCTGCCAACTTAGCAGTTCAAAGGTAAGAGATTGCAGGTAGATAATTAGGTACCGCTCTGGCAGGAAAGGTAACAGTGTTTCATATTTTCTGGCATTTAGTCATGCCTGCCACATTACCTTGGAAACGTTGCAGACACAGACAGCACTAATTCTTTGGCTATGAATAGAGATGAACAAGGGCCCCAAAAGTCAGACACAACTGGCTTTCGAGCAAGTGAGACCTTTATCTTTACATTTACACCAGCGATGGGATGTAACAGGGTCTTACCAGTTCGCCAGAACCAGTAGTAACTTTTCCCAGTGTCCCGGAGAACTGGTAGCAGCTTTTGGGGGGAACCACCTTTGGGGCTTACCTTTTCACTGGTTCTCCCACTGCGTATGCGCGCCAAGTACTTGGTGTGCATGCATGCTTACAGTGCTTGGCACGTATGCACGGCCTCCTTGCTGTCCTCCTTGCTGTCATTGTGTTGTGGGTGGTTGGGTGGGTTGAGGGGTGTGTGCTTATTTTTATTTTATTATTTTTTATTATTTTTCTTTGGCTCTGCCTACAATATCATGACATCATGATGTTGGCTCCACCCACACTGTGATGACAGCACGGTGGGGTAGTAAATTTTTTGACATCCCACCACTGATTTACACTCCCAAGAGTGTTCAAGGGGGGGGGGGCAGAAGTGTTGGCCAAGGACCCATTAAAGTGACTCCACCTGCTGTTTCTTAGAATTTCTATAATTTTTTTACCCAGGGGAATTGTGATTACCCATTGGACACATGTTGTTCCAAAGTGGGACCTAATGTACAAGGGGCTTGATCAAAGTGGCTGTCTGCTCTAGAAGGAATATGGTAATTCTTCTAGATCAGGGGTGCCCAAACTACAGCCCATGGGCTGGATCCAGCCCCCATGCCAATTTATCCAGGTTGAGCCACCCTTGTCATTCCTGGAAACAGAAGTAAAATGTGTCCACGCATGCACAGAACGCTGCCATAAATGCACCTGTGGCTGTCGTAAATGAGTTTACGACAGCCACAAGTGCATTTATGGAAGTGTTCTGCACATGCACAGGTGCATTTTACTTCCGCTTCTGGTGGGATGAACCACATGACCGGCCCACAGCCCAAAAAGTTTGGGCACCCCTGTTCTAGATTCTGAAGCTTCCTGCTGAGCCCTCAATTACTGATGAGGAAGACGGCTGTCGCCTTTTGAAAGTCATTCTTTTCCCACTGCCTGTAGCTGAGAGCATGAGGCTGAGCATAGAGGCAGCTCTCTGTGTTTGTTTAAGATGAGCTGTGTTTTGCAAGCTGTTAGCACAAGTCAGCGTTTTCTCGAAGAATGATGCGTGCAATATTTTAAACTTTTCCTCTCATGCTCTCTAAGCAGAGGATGATTACATTTGTAAATTGCCTTCTGTGTCTCCATGTGTTCTTCTTGCTGGAGGCAAGAGATATTTTGAGGATTTCTGGAGCACAAAAAAGAGAAAATCACTCTTTGTCCTTTTGTGACAGTAACACGTGAGTAGCTTCCCTGTTCGCTAGCAGAAGCAAGCATTTCCCACTGGGGTGCCTTCCAAATGGGCTGGATTACAACTCCCATCTTCACCAGTCAGCAAGCCAACCACTGCCTTTGACTTTGAAGTATTTCTTCCACACCATCTGGTCTGTGCATGAGCCTTTCTAAGAGCATTTGGAGCCAGAGGTGCTGGCTGATCCTAACAGCTAGTAAACTTACTGGATAGTCTGAAGTCCTAGACTGCTGGGCTTTGGACCTCCAGAAGACCTGCCCCAAGAAATTATTATTATTCAGATTGTCCGAAGATGCATAGCATACTCCTGGTCATTATCCTATTGGCCAAACATGAAGGGGAAGGCCAGATACATAAGCATTCTCCTTGCTTTGGCTGGACTTTTGTTGCTCAACTAGTTGCATAAAGAGACCCACAGGCAGCACATGAATGATCATGAGCCTGGGGAACCTTCTGGAGCAGAGGAGAAGATGTTAACTTGACTCCACTCCTATTTGCATATCGTAAAGTTAAAGGTCTCCTTTGCTCAAAAACCAGTTGTGTCTGACTCTAGAGAATGGTGCTCATCTCCGTTTACAGCCAAAGAGCAAGGGCTGTCTGCATATGCAGGCATTTCTGTGGTCATGTGGCAGGCATGACTAGATGTGGGAGCACACAGAATGCTGTTACTTTCCCTGCCAAAGCAGTACCTATTTATCTACTTGCAATTTCTTGCTTTTGAACTGCTAGGTTGGCAGGAGCTGGGACAGACGATGGGAGCTTACTTTGTCATCCAGCACTCAGATCTCGAACTGCTGACCTGCTGATCTTCCAGTAATGAAGCTCGGCTTCTGAAGCACTAAGCCACTGAAGAACTGTTTATGGGTTTAGGCAACATAATACTGGCCAATAGATATGTGAGTTTGGGATTATATCATCTTCATCTTCATCTTCATCTTCATCTTCATCTTCATCTTCATCTTCATCTTCATCATCATCATCATCATCATCATCATCATCATCATCATCATCATCATCTTCTTCTTCTTCTTCTTCTTCTTCTTCTTCTTCTTCTTCTTCTTCTTCTTCTTCTTCTTCTTCTTCTTCTTCTTCTTCTAGTGCCATATTCAATTCCGAATATTGGCCATCATCATTGTGATCAGGCTATGAACAATATAATACAGTGGGCTTCCATTTGTCTTCTGCATCAGAATATGACACCCATACCACTGATCTGGTTCTGCAAGTCACTTTCTGGTCCTGAGAACTTCTCATCCCCAGGCCAGTATTGATGAAGCTGCTGCTCTCCATCAAGATGGATTCAAGTGGGATTTAATCCACTTGAGGACCATCACCCTTCCTCTTGGACTTCGTCACCCAAGGTCATTTGTCCTAAGGGTTGTCAGGTTAGTTAGCCACCACCTGACAATCGGCGTTGAGTTGCTGGCCTACTCTAGTATCATAGCAGGATAACCTGGCCATAGTTGGCTTGTATGGACTACAAATACCATAACTCTCAGTTCTGTGAGTTCCTTCTACCTTGTAGACATCTGACAAACACCCAACATTCAGAACATTCAGAAAATCTCAATATCTCATCCCAATTGGACAATGGCTTAAGCTAAGTCAAATCTGAATCAGGCTCTCTCTGTGAGATTTTGCCTGTTTGTAGCATGTGAGCATAAACATCAGAAAGGCACTGATATAGGTTACTTCATTCTTCCTCTCCCTTGATGTTTCTCATCCCTGTGAGTCATTTAGCAGCTGCTGCTTGTGAATGGACATTATTAACAGTATAGTTATTTTTGCCCTGTTTTAGAAATAGAACTCTCTGATTTTCTATTTCTGGAAAGTTATTCTGAAAAGTAGCAGGTTTTTTTTTTTTAAAAAATAACATATTTCTAAGCATGTTAGATTGACATACAGAAGTTTAAAAATAAATATAATTGCATTAAAGTTATCTAGCCAGAAACCTATTAAATTTTTATATATGTAATTTTATAAACATGAATAGGATTTGTCTTAAGCCAGTATATACAGTCTTAAGTTGAATCAAAAACAAGGAACACCTGCTAGTTAAAAAATAGATGCTTTTATTCTTCATTCTACACAAGTGTAATTTGGCACATGATGGAGAATGGATGTCTTGACTTCTTAACTAGTAAAGGTAAAGGTCACCTTTGGTCAAAAGCCAGTCATATCCGACTCTAGGGTTCAGTGCTCATCTCTATTTATAGCCAAAGAGCCAGCACTGTAGCAATTCACTATTATGATTTAGGCAGTTTTTCTTATGCTGGCATATGAAAGTGACAGGAATCTTCCCACTAATACAACTTAAACAGCTTGAAACTAGAAATCTGCATTGCACCCTTGACCTGCTTCATGCCAAGAAAGGTAAAGGTTAAGGTCACCCTTGCTCAAAAGCTAGTCGTATCTGACTCTAGGGTTCAGTGCTCATGTCTGTTTACAGCTAAAGAACCGGCACTGTCTGCATCTGCAGACATTTCTGTGAACATGTGATATAGGCATGCCTCAACATGAGAGTGCACGGAATGCTGTTTACCTTTTCACCAAAGTGATCCCTATTTATCTATTTCCAACTTCTTGCTTTTGAGCTGCCCAAAGATCTTTGGACTTTCTCCCTTGGAGCAGAGCAGAGACTGGCAAGAGGAGGTGAAGCAGAAAATGCTGAGGTGAGCTTTGAGCAGCGACCCTCTCTCCCCACCACAGGACTGATCATACTGCAAATTTACCTTGGAGTATACCAAAGAACCATGCAATACTTTTATTTGTCTTCTCCCTAAATTTTAAAATAACTAAATTATAAAATTGCACACACAAAAAGGTGAAAGTATCCCCTTTTCAATTAAAACAGCATTGTGATGATAGCTCAGTACTTTAAGTATCTATTTGTGGAGCCAGAGGATGAGATTTCGATTCCCTCATTGTGCCCCCAGGAGAAGAGACAGTCTGTCTTCCCTTGGGCAAGCTGCACACTCCCAGGACTCCCCCAAAAGGAAGATATATGGGAAACTACTTATGTTTATTCTTTACCTAGAAGATCTTGAAAAGAGTTGGCATAAATTGGGATCTACTTGATGGCACACAATTCAATTATTTTTAGAAAGCCAAATCAGATATAACTCTTTATTTGCACTGATGTACATGAAATTTGGAGAGATAATAAGGATTATGTGGGACTGGGGGAGGAAGCCTTCCAAATTTAAATCAGGTCGCTTCCACAGTTTGCAAATTAGGCTTTTTTTAAAAAAAACACATTGGAATGAATTGTCTCTAAGCTGATTCAATGCTACTCTGGACATTAATCAATTTGTAAATCCGGTTCATTTTGATCCCAAACTCCATGCTGTGTCATTATGGACCTCATCCAAAATTTGTCTGAATTGGTCCAATTCCTTTAGTGATTCATGCAAATTCCAACACACAGCTCTAATTTGCCCTCCTTGCTGCTCCTATCTTCCATTATTCTTATGTGACCATCAATTATGCCAGCTGTGTGTCCTGTTCTGTTAATCTGTGTCAGGGAGAACAAAGTATCAAAAACTTTAATGAGTCAGACATCCTGAGAAAGATAACAGTAACCTGAATAGCACTGACTTTATCACTCTGTTCTGTAATTTGCTTCACTGGCTTTATCCATTCTCATTTCTTTTCAACCTCGTTGATTGCTAAGGGACCTGGCCGAAAGGAAAAGGGAAGGCAAAGGAAAGAAAACCATATCTCATCTGAGAACTAGATGTTTATTAATACTGTATCCACAATCACTTATACTGCTTTTTAAAGGCATGAACTGATCTGTTCTTACAACATAAGGCAATACCGACTTTATGAAACACCTCGTACAAAGCATATTTATTACCACCTTATGTTACCAGTGACAAGCATGGACACTTACAACAAAACATAAACAGAAGTCAATCACCATGGAGATGAGATGTCTTAGTAGAGTTGCTGTAGTGACTAGAAGGGATAAAATTAGGAATGAGATTATAAGGAAAAGAATTGGAACAGAACCAATCTTAAGTTACATACAGAGATGAACAAATAAAATGATTTGTCCATTTGGAGAGAATGTTTTGGACTTCCATATCTTACAAGGCATATGTGAAAAGAGGAGAAGGACAAAGACCATGAGGCAGACCCGATGGAAGGTGGAGAGATAACATCAAATAAATATGTTAAAAGAGCACCAAACAGTGGAGGCCTCTAGAAGTGCCACAGGAAGAACCTTGCATCTCCCTCAACACCTGAAGAGGAAGTAAAGAAGAAGAACTGATCTGAATTAGAGCTGAGCAAGGATAGATGTCCAACAGCTTGTATGGGATGATAGGGAGGATGAGTCTCAACTCATGATTGTACAGAGAAGAAAATGTCAAAGTATTGAGATACTTTGCCCTGCAGTCTCCAAAATCTCCCAATCAGCAATTCACTACCATGAAAGTTTGCCTACTGTTTTGTTAGTGTCACTACTTTTCTAGCTACATTTTGACAGCAATTGTGACAGCTCTCTATAATGCAGGAGCCTATCTCTAGCTTGCCTGCCCTCTGATGACTGCCCACATCAATGCACAGTATAGTCTGTGAGTAATTTGCAATTTAAGGTATGTGGTTTGCGATTTTGGAATATTTTCCCCCAGGTTTGGGGGATCAGGTGACTTGAGGCATCTTGGGGTCTATGGAGGTATAGAAATGGGGGTGGTGGCTGTAAGGAAACAAAATGGAGCCTTTGCTTTTAGTGAGTTCAGATGGTCACCGGTTCTTTGCTCCCTGAGCAGGATGATGATGGTGGTGAAGGGAGTCTGGGAATGTGTTCTTCAAAGCCAGGTGGGAATTCCTTTGCTATGGGAATTCATAACAATTTCACACCGTGGGGATGGAAGTGCAGAAGATGAGCACTGAAAGTGAACTCTTATTGGGTAACATACAGGAAGAGGTCCATAGCCATTTGCCGCTTGAGAAAGTCAGGTTAGTTAACTGCCTCCTGACACTCAGCGTTGAGTTGCTGGCTGTATCTGGTGTACCTGGTTGGTGTACATCTGATGAAATGGACTTGATCCACGAAAGCTCACATTAAAAATATAGAAGTTAGTCTTTAAAGTGCTGTAGTACTGTATTTTTTTTGTTTTTGTTTTCTGATATGTCTGAAACACACACTAGCACGGCTACTATTAAAAAAATCAAGTATGCTTGCTTGAGAGTAGAACAATAGAAAGACAAAAACTTGATTTTGTTAGCTGGCTATGCCAGGAAATATAGATAGACAGATATGCTTTTATTATTTTATCCAGGGAAAGAGGAAATGCAAAATGATCTTTTCTATTTTTGTAATCCTGAATTTTAATCTATTTTTGCTTCAAATAAAACCTGTTTAGTAACAGAAGAAATTGTACTTTTACATAGAGTTTAAGCTAGAGAGAGATTCTATGATTTGGATTCCTTCACTGAGCTGTGGGTTGGACTCAATGGTCTAAAAGGCCCCTTCCAACTCAGTTATACTATGATTCTACAGTCAAGTCAGATCTCTCAAGGAACAATCATGACTAGTTGACCAGCTTTAACTGTGCAAACACGTATTTGGCCCCCAATGAGACCTGGCCATCTAAGCTCACAGAAGAATCTGGAACATAAGGTGCTAACAAGCATCACCCCAGCTAGATTTCTAGAACTGAAGGCTTAATGGGAAATTCCGACCTCCAGGAAGATCAAACAGTGTAATCAGTGATGGGATGTAACAGGTTCTCACCAGTTCTCCAGAACCGGTAGTAACTTTTCCCAGTGTCCCAGAGAACTGGTAGCAGCTTTTGGAGGGAACCACCTTCGGGGCTTACCTTTTCACTGGTTCCCCCACTGAGCATGCGCGCCAAGCACTTGGTGTGCATGCACACCTACAGTGCTTGACACGTATGTACAGCCTCCTTGCTGTCCTCCCAAGCGGGGAGGAGGAAGAGAAGCTGCTAGCCTGAAGCTCCCTATAGCCTGCTCCCCAAGGTAAGTGACTCACCTTTGGATGTGGTGTGACTGTGTGTATTTTAATGTGTATTTAATACCTTTACCTACATTGACGTACTACTACAGTTCCTAAAAAGGCCTGGCGGCCTGGCTTGGGGTTTTTAAGCAAAGTCTTGGAGTTACCTCATCAATAAGCTACACCTGTGCTGTTCCAATGGCTGTTCCAATTGGAGAACCCTTAAGGAGGTACAGCTGTTTTACATTTACATTAAGGCATATTATCCTAGAGAACCGGTACGATGACCATATCCATCTTGCAACATGGTGCTGCCACGGCACTGTTACTAACAGGTAAGTGACGGGTTTGTGTTTGTGGTGGGTGGGTGGGTTGATTTATGTTTGGGGTGGGTGGGTGTATTGTAATGTAATTTTTATTTAATTTATTTATGGGTTTGTGTTGTGGGTGGGTGGGTGGTTTGAGGGGTGTGTGTGTGCTTATTTTTATTTTATTTTTTATTTTATTATTATTTTCTTTGGCCCCGCCCACAACATCATGACATCATGATGTTAGCTCCGCCCACACTGTGATGACATCACGGTGGGGTAGTAAATTTTTTGACATCCCACCACTGAGTGTAATATCTGGCCACATTCCTTTCTGTGATAGATGGTCCATGTCAAAGGACGAAAGCATGTGGTATCCAAGCTCAAATGAGAGTGCTGAAAGCAGTGTGTGTAACAGTTGTATTAGATCAGAGTAACCTTTTAAGTCCCACATTCTGTTCACATCATGACTGGACAGACATGCGAAAGCACTCAGTAGCAAGATGTGGGAACGATAAGACCCCTTCTGTTCGCATTCCCTAGCTACCAGTATACATAGCCATGTTGAATTTGGATCGTTCTTGTAAGGATGGTCAGCCTTTTTCCCTACGGAAATATTGAGTCTGATATCATACAGCCAGGATGCTTTTAAACCACAAAGTCTGGCCTGGGATCTTCAATAGACCTGAGATCTTCAATATCTCAATCCTGGCCTGCCTTGATCAATTACAGCCTGCTCTCTTCCTAAGGTTAGCTACTAACTAGTGTGTCCGTCTAAACTTGGTAGCGTAACTAAATAGAAACAAACTCTCTACAGGTGTGAATAAACAGGATGGCTGTTTAAAAAGGTTTAATTTCAATAACACCAAGATATTTCTAAAATCAATAGTCAGGTTTCAGAATTGTGACAAACAAAAGTTAGCTTCAATTAATACTAATAAACACTTCAACATACTACAGGCAATACAGATTATCAATTTCTCCACAAAATATTAACCCTGCCTTTTTACTCTAGAGGAACCTTCCTATCCCTATTCAACTGAATTCTCCCTGGACAACAACATTCTAAAAAACCTGCTCATCTTCTTATTTTACCTCAGCTCCCTCTCTTATTCTTATGTTACCTCAGCAATCTCTATCTCTCTTTATTTTACCTCAGCTCTCCTTTTTATCTAAATTCCCCCCTTCCACATCAATTATTCACTCTCAACCAATCCCAGTCCAACGTGCAAATCAGCTCTTCTTAACATTCTATCTCTACCCACTGCTGTTAATCTTCCCTGGTCTTTTACTAATGCTACTTTCTATCCATTCATACTCACACTCTGCACATGCTCTCATTCTTTTCTCTAATTACATTCATTCCTTACAGTTCTCCTTTCTTCATGCTTTCTTTTCAAACCATGCAATCAATTAAAATTATGCTGCAGTGTACAAACTGGGTCACCTAATTTTAAGAAGTTTAAGGTGTGAATAACAAGCTCATAAAAATCCTAATTACTTGTAGCTCCTGTGACTCTTTTAACAGCACTGAACATCGCAGTATCCAGAATAAGGTACAACTCAATCTGCTGTTGTTGGAAAGGCAGAGCAGCTTTGTGGCCAAAATCTATGATCCCAGTTTTTCATGACCATTGCTGAAAGGGTCATAACCAATTATTTTCAGTCGGCGATTTCTTTTTGAAGAGCAAAAGATAAAAGTAAACGTCTCCCTTGCTTGAACGCCAATCGTATCTGACTCTAGGTGACAGTGCTCATCTCTGTTTACATCCAAAGAGCTATCACTGTCTGGGTCTGCAGATATTTCCTCAGTCATGTGGCAGGCATGACTAGATGCTGGAGCACATGGAATGCTGTAATCTTTCCCACCAAAACATTACTTATTTATCTATTTGCAATTCTTGCTTTCGAACTGCTAGTTTGACAGGAGCTGGGACAGATGTTCACTCCATTGTGCAGTACTTGGATCTCAACTGCTGACCTGGTCATCAAGCTCAGCATCTTAATCACTAAGCCACAGCGACACTAACACACAAAGTATCTCACACCAAATGGTGTTCAACACACAGCAATGCCATCAAGCATTAACTGATTTGTCTGCTACTTAAACCAGTTAATAATAATTGAGTGCCATCAAGTGAATTTAACATACAGACCTACTTTCCCAGTTGCAAACATACTGTGGAGTATATAATGTAGTGTATTGGCAATAAATTCATTTGTAGTTTGTGACCTTATTATTTATGTATTCATCACACTAATAGGCCATCTTTCTACCCAAAATTGGACTCACAGCAGCTTGCAGTAGGATTTAATTTTAAAAACTACAATGTTAATTCTTCTTCTTCTTCTTCTTCTTCTTCTTCTTCTCTTTGCAATGAGAAGACTGGCTATTTTACCTCAGATTGGCACCATTTAATCATGGCAGCCTTCCACCCCAAGGTAGCTGCCATCTCCATTGCTGAAGGGCAGCCACCTTCTATGCACCAATATTTGAAAATGAGGATGAAGCTGAACAAGATATTGCTTCAATATGAATCCGTGAGATAGGACATGCTGTTTGCACATGCAAGCAAATATGGTTGTTGTTTGTTTACTCAGCTCTGATTGCATACAGAAAATATTTCCACACAGAGAAAATTAGCAAGATCATGGAGAACTCTTCAGCAGTGAGAAGAATCCATTTTTGTGCCTATCATTGAGCATTGTTTGTATCTCATTTGGACACAACATAAGGCAATATTGACCATCGCAAAGAAACAACTCATACAAAGCATATTCATTGCCACCTTATGTTACCAGTGCCAAACATGGATACTTACAACAAAACATAAACAAAAGTCAGTCACCACAGAAATGAGATGTCTGAGGAAGGCTGCTGGAGTGACTAGAAGGGATGGAATCAGGAATGAGATTACAAGGGAAAGAATTGGAATAGAACCAATCTTAAATTACATATGGGGACAACAAGTAAAGTGTTTTGCCCATTTGGAGAGAACATCTTGGGATTCAATAACTTACAAGGCATATGTTGAAAGAGGAGAAGGACAAAGAACACAAGGCAGACCCACAGGAAGGTGGAGAGATAGCATTAAAAAAAATTACAATAACTCCAAATAACACCGGTGAAGGCAGCTAGAAGTGCCAGAGTAAGTACCTATTTCCCCCTTGACACACAAAGGGATAAAAAAGGAAGTAAAGAAGAAGACTAAACATTGTGAAGTTTTTATGGAACTTCTGATTATAACTCTATCAAATTCCTGGGTTTTTGACATTCAAAAAAGATGAGACTGCTATCCGATAGTTGAAAAAACAACAACACAATTCTAACTGGGATTCCTCAATGTAGATTCCAACACTATTTGAATATTTAATTGTCTCACCACCACCAGTTTATAATGAAACTTGGTCAAGTTTGTCCACCTCTGAAAATTAGCCAATCATGGAGAAGACTGTAGTAGTAACAGGAAGGATTCCCATATGCTTACTGTGGAAAGCTCTGAAGTTTTAATTGCCAAAGTCCTGCTAGGTAACTTCTGGTCTAGGTACAATTGGTCCTTTTAAGGTGACCTTTTTGGTACTTAAATTGTATGGATCCCATCACATTTTTATGTTTGTCAGTTGTAACATACACTATAACAATAGCTTCAGCTTTACTGCCCTATTTTTTGAAACAACTGGTTCATTCTGAGCCCTCGTTGTAGTCAAAAGAGGATTAGCTGCTGCTTTTGAAAGGAGATGAATATCACTTGCAGCAAATCGGTAGAAGTGTAGGTTAGGGACAAGATTAAAATCCATTTGTTTTCAGGTTGCTTCCATCAGTAAGGGCGGGGGGGGGGTTGAGTTTAATTTGATTTTTTTTAAAATAAAGAGGCAACAGAGGTCCAGGTGCTTTTTTGGTTTAAATATAAATCTCACCCTATTTTTGAAAGAAAAAAATGGGAACATAAAAGATACAGTTGTGGAAAGACACCATCTAGGTCTTCTTACAGACATATGTACACCCGCTCTCCCAACCTCTGGAGTTTCCCCCACTGGCATAGCCATAGTATTACTACTGTGTAAATATTTTCGGCATGCATTTTCTTCTTCAGTCAAGAATTTACAGTTTAAGTATGGCTAAGAGCAAGGAAGGTCCTACTAGGTCTTGAACAGTGATGGGAGAGAATTACACTTGAGGCATTTTTTTCCATAAGAATTTGCTAACATGTACAGATTTCTTCATGTTTGGAATGGAAGAAATTTTAAATTAAAAAAAAACATGTGAGAGAAAACAAAGCTTTCAGTTTCTTCTATTTGGGCCCAAATTTTTAACTGTTCCACTCATAAAGCTGCATATTTGAATCCTAATACAGGTCACCCTGTTCTGAGAACTACCATGGATAGCTGAAACCACAAATAACAGCAAACCATATATTCACACTGCAGACTGTGGATAAGTCAATCTGTGGACAATAAATCTGCTGATATGGGGGCAACCTGAATATTCAGTCACCATCTCTTTTTCTTTGAGCACTTCTTGCTCTTTAATGTATACTTGGCAGGCAGATACAAGAAGGTATTTCCCTATGAATCTATGGACTTATAATTATGTACCATCAAGCTGCATCCAATTATTAGCAACTCTATGAATGAATGGCCTCCAAATGATCTATCTTTTAACTAACCTGCTCACCTCCTGCAAACTCAATGCTATGGCTTCCTTTATGAGTTCATAGTTCTCATCTTTAGCCTCCCTCTTTTCCTGCCACTTTCAGCCTATTGCCTAAGATGGGTACAAATAGGACCAAATATTGTTTCACTTCCTTTTGGAAGAACCCACCACTATTTGCACATTTCTTCCTATTTATAACAAGAAAATGTCAAAATGGGAATTAAAACATGCACATGGAAGAAAATGAAATGACAGGTCTGAGAGAACAAAGGATGGGGGAAGATAAGCAAAGTCTTTAGATCAGTGTTTCCCAAACTTTGGTTTTTGGACTTCAATTCCCAGAAGCCTAAGTCAATTTCCCAAAGCACTGATCAGCCAATATACTAACTTAGGCTACTGGGGCATGGGGCCTACATTGGAAACCCCAGCTCTAGACAGATTTGTGCATTTCAGGTTAAATACAAAGAAAGAAACCAGTCCCAGACCTGTTTCCAGACTCCAACCTTTCTTTGATATTTAACACCCTATTTCTGACATTCCAGAAGTCTGGCAATACTCTTTGCTCAGTGCATCTGTAAAAAATACTATCGAGAGGCACAATGTATTTTTCAATCTTATGTAACAAAAAGAAAATCCTCCCTTGGTTGGAGGATCTCACTAGTCTCTTGCTAAAGAAGATGTTAATCTGTTTTTTTTAATAGGAAAAAAAATTCTTCTGAAGGAGAGTTCCCACCCCCGCACCTATCAAAGTCTGATGACACCCATCAAAAAAGTAGGAGGTGGGAAAAAGGGTAGCTTTTTTGATGGATCTGTCAGTCCCTTGTTTAACAATGCCTTAATTTTACTTCTTTTGGGTATGGCTTATGTAATGACATCAGGATTTAGACAAGGTTGCTTTGTTGCCAGGAAAGACTAATGTTTCTGTATGTTTAAAAGGTAAAGGTAGCCCTTGCTCAAAAGCCAGTTGTAGCTGACTCTAGGGTTTGGTGCTCATCTCTCTTTATAGCCAAAGAGTCAGCACTGTCTGTGTCTGCAAACATTTCCATGGTCATGTGGCAGGCGTGACTAGACATCAGAGCACATGGAATGTTGTTACCTTCCCCACCAAGGTAGCACCTATTTATCCACTTGCAATTTCTTGCTTTCGGACTGCTAGTTTGGCAGGAGCTTACTCTGTTGCGCATTACTCAAGTGCACCATCTCAGATCTTGGAAAAGCTTTATGGAAAAAACAAACATTCTTGAGGGTGTGCAAGAGCAAAATCAAATTAGACGATGGAGGAAGGACCTCACTAAACAACAAATAACATTAAAGGAAACTATGGCTGAGGAACTCAATCTCCCCTAAGTCACTTGAACAGGCTATGTGTTGGAGTTTCTAAATGTAAGACCAACGTGCTCAGGTGGGGGCTGCTGGACTGGTGGATAACAGCACACCGTGTGAATGTGGAGAAATACAGAATCCAGATCAACTGCTGGTCTGCCGACTAATATCAGAAACATGTACCGATGTGGGTTTAAGTATGGCCAAGGACAAAGCCAAGAAGGTAGCTTCATTTTGGGGTCTTTAAAGTCTGGCCTAGATGCAGAAGAAGAACTGACTTGATGGCGCACAATTATTATTAATCAATTAAATGCTAGGGACATAACACCAGACTTCACAGAAACTTGATCCAATCAACCAGGGCAATTTTATAATCTTGCTTATGCCCCCCAGTACTTAAGCAGTGACAGCTTTACCTTGAACAAGTTAAAAACAACCCTAAGAGAAATAAAGTGTTGGTGTGTCAATCATCCTCCTTTCTCTCATACACTCCACATCAGTTACCAAGAGAAAGCTTTTCTCTCAAGAAGCTATTGTGAATCCTTTCCACCTTATGATCAGTTATCAAAATTGCTGAGTGACAAGATACATTAGTCGCAGTATAATTTTAGGTCGTATGCTAATATGTCATTGCCTTGGTAACAGAGAGAGATACAGATTTGTTCACCAATGCTACCAACTCTTCCTCCCTTGGTAACAAGAAGGAGACATTGGTGGGATCTCTGAAGAGGCTCGGTTTAAGTGCAGAGAGAATAAGAAACCTGAAAGCCATTGCAGAAGGGCAAGAGGACAGAGGGCTATTCTCCAGGCTGATTGTGGATAATTAAATAGTTCAACCCAGTACAATGTGTGTAGGAGTTTACAAGAAAAAAGCAATATGGATTAGATTTTTGTAGGGCAGCCTCATTTCTGAAACATCTGGATTTTTTAAAAAAGAAATTGAACCACAGTACATAACCATCAAGGCAGATACTTTCATAGACACAATGTGCCGGGGGGGGGGGGGAGAGAAATGCTGTTATTTATTCATTTGATTGTATTGATTATTTGAGCCCTGTCTTGGGAGGTTTTTGTTATTGTTGCCGTTGTTAATTGAGTCGGTACACCTTCTCTGCAGCCCCAGGGCGATTTCAAAGGATTTTCTGGTGTTGTTGGGGTTTAGCAAATAATCTGCTTTCTGACTCAGGTGGATTGCAGAGAAAGAGGAGGGAAGTTAGTTGTTTAAACTCGGCTTCTAAAGCAGTTCCAAGTACAGGAAAACCTCGCATAAAGAGTGCCTCGCTTAGAGACTAACTCATTTAAAGAGCAGAATTTTCTCTGAAAGGTTGCCCTTGCTTAATAACTAAAAATAACCAGAAACTGGCTTAAGAACAAAATCGAGATTCACGATCCCCCATGCCAGAAGTCACAATGGCAGTGATGGCGCTTTTCCCCAAGTGTTTTGCTTAAAGAGCAATTCACTTAAAGAGCAATCCCATGGAATGCATTATGCTCTTTAAGCGAGGTACCACTGTATACAAGTGGATAGCAATAGCAATTACTCTTATATACCACCCCATAGCATTTAGTGCACTCTCTCAGTGGCTCACAAAGAATTAGCATTTTGCCCCCATCCTCAGAAGGATGGAAGGCTGGAATCTACCTTGATCCCTATCAGCATCAAACTCACAGTGTACAGCAGTTTAACCATTGCACCACCAGGGATCTGAGTTCATAGAAGCTTATACAAAATAAAAGTTGCAAGTTGTTAAGGTGTTACCAGATTCCTGCTCTTTCTGCTGGAATGGACTTATACAGCTTCTCTCTTGGAAATGTATGTTTGTCACTGATCATATCTAGTCATTTTATGTGACTTATCATGGACCTCTGTAAATAGGACTTTAAGGTCTCTTTGCATCATTACAAACATACATCTAATCTACTTTTCACCCTGGCCAGGGCTCTAAGAACTGCCAAGGCACAGGAGTTCCTCGCTGCCATTTGACATCACAGAAGTCCAGGGGGAGGTCAGTGAAACATCATGCCACACACACACCTCCCGCAAGAGCAGGAAGGAGGTGGCGACTAAGATCCCAACTGCCATTTACATCACAGAAGCCCAGGGGGAGCTAAGCTTGAACCATGGTTATATGATTCTCACAACTTTTCAAGATACTCCGGGCACCCACCAATAGCTGGAGGAGAGAGAGAAATCTATTATTGATTTAGAAAAATGTATTAATTTTTTTGGTGCTGTGTTGTTTTGCTGATTGTAAACCGCCCTGTGTCACCATGGCGAGTGGATGGCGATATAAATCTAAATAAATAAATAAATAAATAAATAAATAAATAAATAAATAAAATTCTGCAGCAGGCTGAGAGGCCGCCTCGGCAAATGGCCCCAGGGCGCTTTTCCACCTGCTACCCGGGACCCGCCCCTGGCCTGGGGCTCTAAAGGCTCTAATGACTGCCATGGTGGTGGGATTTTTCATGGTAGCTGCCCCTTGGACTAATTTTGGGCTGGGTAGAATGGTTATTGAATTGTATTGTTAAAACTGGTGTTGTAACATGGTATCTTCTCTGTGTCAAGGATTGTACTTGTGGTATTGACATTGCATAATTTTATAGTGTATTATTATATGTTGTTCTTGTAATTTGATTTATATATATTGTACTAAATTATATATATATATATATATAATATTACTGTGCATTTATTGTATTTGGGTTGTTTACCTCTGATCTGTGTATGATGTTATTATGATTGTGTAACAGTGTATTTTGCATTCATGTAAGCCACCCAGAGTCACTGTACACGAGGGGGTGGGGTATAAATAATAAATAAATAAATAAATTTGACTATAATAATTATTGCCCGATACCATCTCTCTTTTAAATGAAGAATTTGTTGTGTTCTCATGTGTAGGATCTTTTTCATGACACTGATCACATGATCTTCTCTTATCTTTCACCATAGCTAGATGATTTCCATCTTTGTCTTGATCATGGTGGTGGATGTCCTGAAAGGTGTGATTCTGGATTCTCTTGAATTTCTCAATGGCATTAGGATAATCTCCTTCTAGTTTCACCCTGGTTCAGGCCATGTTGTGGGTCACTCCAAAATTTCAGGATGAAATAACACCTCTCCCCACACTTTGCTCACACTTACCTGCCTGCCTATCTGCCTATACATGTCTGGACGGACATCCCACTACGGTAATGGAGTAGACTGTACAGCCAGTGACTCAACACCAAGTGTTGAGCAGCAGTAAATGACCCGACTCCCTAAAGGGGCCAATATGGCTAAAGGCAGATGAGCCCCTTTAGGTGGGGTGATGGTCCCCTCAGTGGAGGACATCTCCACTGGAAACCATCATATTTGGCCCAACAGCAAAATGAGCAGTGGAGGAACCATTTCACTATTCTGATTCCCAATGGTCATGGAGGTGGGAGAGGCCATGCCAGATGGACTGGATGTGAAGGCGCGCCTTGATAATATACCCTCAAGGCTGCAGCAGTCCATTGTAGTCCTGGTGTTAAATCCTGTATGTCTCATTTCATATGTCCCACAGGAAATGGCTTTGTGATCATAGTGTGTGGGTGACTGGGATCCACCTTAAACAAATTTGCACCAATGGCATTTTTCCTGTTATTCGGGGGGGGGGGGATGTATACTTGATAAGAGTTGCATAAGGATAAGAGTTGATGACAGTGACCTACCTGTATATGATTCTTTTTTTTTTTTGAATAGTAGCCGTATTAGTCTGTGGTTCGGGCATGTCAGAAAACAAAACAAAATAAACAAAACAAAGTAAAAATAAAATAAAAACACTAGCTCTTTAAAGACTAACTGCTATATTTTTATTGTTAGCTTTTGTGGATCAAGTCCACTAGGACTTGATTCACAAAAGGTAACAATAAAAATATAGCAGTTAGTTTTTAAAGTGCTACCTATATATGTGAGTGTACATAAAATTAAAATAGGTTTTGGAGTGGCTTGAGTGTTTTGTTGGGTGGGTTTTCTAGGGAGGGGGGCCCTTCAAACATGAAAAATTTGCTCCTATTCTCTCCAAGAGGAAACACTTTTTTGGGGGACACTTTTTTAAAGGTGAAGCTGAAGGGTGCTATATTTGGGTCCACATGGTGCATAAAGCCCCTAGATAGCCTAATTATCTCATTCTGTGTAAGGCATTTTTGTGTGTTCTAATTATCTCTGTTGTCCATTCTCTTGCTCCTTTGTTTCTACTGAACAGCAAAGATTTTCATTCTTCACATAGTCCCAACTTGTGTTATTGTAATTTTTAATTATCCCAAGTTTTGCTCTTCTGCTACTAGTTTTAATGGAGGACATTTTCTGGTTTTGCTTTGATTTTAATGACTGCTATTAATCATGGTATTTATTGTGTGAACTTGTGTATCTCTCTTTGTGTGCATTAAAAAAATTATAAGTTTGTTAGTTTATTTTGTTACCAACAACCATATGTCGCTGGGACAAGCTGGGTGTATCATTATTAAGCAAATAATTCCTTTTAAATAACAATTTTTTTAAAAGTCTCGATTACTTTATATTTTTATACTTTATATTTTTGGGGATTTTGGGGATTTAATCTAGCGCATACAGTTGAAAAAAGAAATCATATGAGCTCCCTGAGTGGATAAAAAACCACGCACCCCAGAAAGATGCATTCTGCAAATGTTCTTTTGGCAACTCACCAGTGGTTTTCAAAGGTTACTGCTCAGCCTTGATAGAGAATCAAAAGAGGCCCAAAGTAGTTAGGTAGGGCTTGGGGGAACAAAGAGGAAATCTTCCTGAAGGAGCAGTTCTCAAATTACAGAGCCCATCACTGCTGTTCCTGGGAAGGGTCAGTCACCTTCCCTTGTTCTTCACAAAGAACATGTGTTAAGAAGGAATCAATGTGTCACTTAACTAAACAGCTGGCTAATAGCTGGATTTGTTGCAGACAAAGGTTTGTTTGGAGACAATGAAATACAAGTCCTTTCCCCTTGCCTTCATCTGTGAGGGGAATCTTATGTCCTTCTTGTTTGTTTTCATTTTGTTCAGCAGCTGGACCTGTTCAATGGTGGTTCCTCACCAGCTCTCCTCCTGCTTCTTCTTGTCTAACTATTCCTTCCAGCTTTCTAATCTTCTTCAGCACAAGAGAATGTTGATTTTATACTGTCTGGGATTTTATACCAAGGATTAAGGTTCTTCTACACCTATAAGAAGGAAACCAGTCCTGACTGCTCCTTGGGAAGGACAGATACTGAAGCTCAAATACTTTGGCCACCAAATGAGAAGAGAAGACTCACTGGAGAAGACCCTGTTGCTAGGAAAGATTAAAGGGGAAGGGGGTGGCAGACGATGAGATGGTTAGAGACCATCAATGACACAATGGGTGTGGATCTGGGCAGACTCCAGAGGATGGTAGATGATAGAGGAGCCAACCAAAACTGATGTAGAGCAGGGGTGGCCAACTTTTTTATGCCACCGGACAACATCATGGGCTGGACGCTGGACCACACACCCCGAATGTGGAAGTGGGCACATTTACAGCTGACTTCTGCATTTATGCCAGCCACGAGCGTGTTTGTGCATGTATGGGCACATTTTACGGATGACGTAAACGTGCCTGCTTCCACTTCCTGGTGCGGCAGAGGCAGTGACAGTGACAGGCTGGATGGGATGGCGTTGGGGGCCAGGGCTGGCCCACAAGCCATAGGCTGGGAATCCTTGATGTACAGATGGCCCTAATGCAAGACAGTGTAAGGTATAGCGGCCAACCGTCACGGATTCTCAGGACAGTCCCGATTTGAGAGGGGGAATCCCGAGTTACCATTTTTAGGAAAATGGTCACGGAATTCCCCCATGACGTCCCGGCTGTCCCGATTTCTCTTCGGCAGCAGGCATTTTTTTTAAAAAAAGGAGCAAAAAATGGCTCCAAAAATTCAGCGATGTGATTGGCTCTCTATGTCAGCTGACATAGAGAGCCAATCACATCGCTGAATAGGGGAAACACCTATTCAGCGATGTGATTGGATCTCTATGTCAGCTGACATAGAGAGCCAATCACATCGCTGAAATTTTCCCCCTTCCTTGTTTCCCTACCGGAGTTTTTAAAAAAGTCTCTGAGTCTGATCAGCTGTTAGTCGGGAGAGAAAATAAGCAGAGCTTCAAGGTAAGCAGAGTTGGGGGGTGTATTCTCTGTGTCCGAGCAGGCTGCCTGCTTATTTTCGGGGGGTGGCTTATATTTCTATATAAGCCACCCCCCGAAAATAAGCCATAAGGCCATTTTTGGCCATTTTGGGGGGGAAAAAAGAATATAAGCCATGGCTCATAATAGCCTATTATAAGCCATGGCTTATATTCTCCCCCCCAAAAAATGGCCAAAAATGGCCTGACGGCTTATTTTCGGGGGGTGGCTTATATTTTTAGAGCCCCCCGAAAATTGGCACATGGCTTATTTTCCAATAAACTGTGCATGCGCAGAAACTCAATCTGATGCATGCGCAATGCATCAGATTGAGTTTCTGCGCATGCACAGTTTATTGGAGCCATTTTTTGCTCCTTTATTTTTTGGCCCCGCCCATGACGTCGTGACGTTGGCCCCGCCCATGACGTCATGACGTTGGCCCCGCCCCACTATCCCGGATTCAGTTTTGTAAGGTGTTGGACGCCTTAGTGTAAGGCCCCTTCTTAAGTAGCAGACCTGGAGAGTTATGTTAAGACAAAAAAAGAGCTTTTTTGTGTGTTATTATTGCATATTTACAACAAAGGAGGGAGGAGGAAAGCCTGTAGACGTTTGCAACCTCATATACCAAAACAATTGGTTTATGTGGGTATCTGTTCTTTGTTGCTCTGGCTCAGGCAGCAAAATTCCTTGGCCCAGTACTTAGGCAGGTCTTTCACTGACTTTGGAAGAACTTTTAATTTCTAAATTGGTTTTAAATTGTTGTCTTGATGATTGTGTTGGGAATCGCCCTGGGTCCCTCTGGGGAGGAGGGTGATAAACAAATTTAAATAATAAATAATAATAATAATATGTGAGAGTGCATCAGATTTGGCCAACATTTTGCAACAGAGGATGCTACTCTTTCTAGAACACCTTGTTTCTTTTTCTATGATGTATCTTATATCTTTTCCATATTCACTACCTATATGATCAGTCTGTTTGAATAGAACCAGTCATTAACTATATACAGAAACAACAACTAAAGTGGTCTGTCTATTTGGATAGAATGTTTTGGAATTCTGTACCATGCAAGGCTTATGTGAAAATAGGAGAAGGACAAGAGTTTGTAGCAGACCCAGAGGAAAGTGGAGAGATAACATCAAAGAAATACAGTAAAACCCTGACTTACGTATGCCTCGAGTTACATAAAATTCGACTTATATAATGATTTTTGCACTAAAACCATGTCCTAATTTACATAAATTCCCCAATTTACATAACTGAATCTCCTATGGGTTTGCTTTGAGTTACATAAAAAAATCATTTTTCCTATGGGGCTGCTTTGATTTACATAAATAACAATTTTCCTATGGGTTTGCTTTGAGTTAAGTTAAAAAAAATCATTTTTCCTATGGGTTAGCTTTGAGTTACATAAAAAAATCATTTTTCCTATGGGTTTTCTTCGAGTTAAGTAAAAAACCAACTTACATAAAAGCCTACAGAACGGACTTTTTAAGTAAGTAGGTGTTTTACTATACTACAACAACATCAAATAATACAGGTGGAGGCCACTAGAAGTGCTAGAGGAAGAACCTTATATCTTCTTTGACACAAGAAGAAGAAGAAGAGGAGGAGGAAGAAAAAGAAAAAGGAGAAGGAGAAGCTGAAGGAGAAGGAGAAGATGAAGAAGGAGGAGGAGGAGTTGAATTTGAAGGAAAGGTGAAGAAGAAGAGGAGGAGGAGGAGGAAGTAGAATCCTATACTATATACTTCTTCACCTTTCCTTCAAATTCAACTCCTCCTCCTCCTTCTTCATCTTCTCCTCCTTCTTCATCTTCCCACCACTATACTGCATATAGGGAGGGGTGGCGGTGGCAAAATTGGGTGTCCTTCAGATGGGACAAAATTGGGTGTCCTTCGGACGGGGGGGGGGGAGCGAAATTGGGTGGCCACGCCCACCTCCCTGCCCTGCCTCTTCAGGTTTTGTCCCTGCAAGTGGTTCAAGGTCTCCCTTGCTCAAAAGCCAGTCATATCTGACTCTAGGGTGCAGTGCTCATCTCCATTTACAGCCAAAGAGCCAGTGTTACTTGTGTTTGCAGATGTATACATGGCCATATGGCAGGCATGACTAGATCGCCCATGATGTAGGCTCTGCCCATGATGTAGGCTCCACTCACAGTGTGATAGCAATTTGTTTTGCTGCCCACCACTGATGCAGTATATGGTATACAGTAGTGTGTATTCCAGGGTGATTGTTCAGCTATCATCAGTGACTGATGAATGTGGCTGCTTGATTTCATCACTTTGTGTTCATCATTTTAAAAAAGAGAAACAAACTGGATCATAGGAAACTGGGAACATATGTAAATGCCGGTTGCTTTTCAGGGGTTAACATAATGCAGACCAAAGACTAGAGCTACGTGGACAGTAATTGTCCTTTGAGCACTCCTTTTGCAAACAGCTTGCCTTAACAGCGGCCCTTTCCCAATCCATCAGCACTTGATCTTTGCTGGGTCACAGCCAGATTTACAGAGCGGAGCGAGAACTCCCGCCTGTCTCACAGTGCATAAAGAATTCTGAAAAAAAGGATTATATTGCAGATCTGGCCTTCTGTGGAGTCATAACATTTAAACTGTGCTTTCACTTCGCTGTGGGTTCCTGTGTCCCATGGCTTGCAAAATATCCGTAGCTGCAGGGGTTCACATTGTACTCGCAGCACTTTGGAACAAGGCGTGTGTTTCTACAAAGCCATTATGGAGGCAAGGAAAGGGAGGCTAGCCTGAGCCACCATTTGTGTTTCTTTACAACAATTTCACGTGACACTTATTTATATATCTTATTATGTATTGCAGTCCCTGGTGATTACTTTTTGCTGTTGCAGTGATCTAACTCACTTTGTGTTCCTCATCGCCGAAAGGCCTCAAGCGCAGTAGTTTGACGTTATTAAAACAAAAGGAAACAAAGGGAAGAAACCTCACATGGTTTCTAAGAATGCCACAACAGAAAATCCAGTGGAGGGGGGTCTCAGAAGTGGCTGGAGCTTTCTATTTGTAGGCTGACACTTCAGTCATCAAAGCATTTAGATCAGGGGTTCCCAACGTTTTCAAACCAGGGGCCAGGCCACACTCTCTCAGTCAGCTTTGAGGGCCGGATGGCCATTTTGCCTTGACTGCATGATGGGAGCGGCCATTTTGTCCCAAAAGCCTCAAAGGGGTGGCCATTTTGTTTCTTAAATGCCATTGGAGGGGTGGTGGCCCACATGAAATGGCACTATGGGCTAGATCCGGCCCACAGGCTTTAGGTTGGGTACCCCTGATTTATATGATACTTCCTTCCCTGTCTCTGTCTAGAAAAATTAGTTAAGCTTATTGATTTATTTGGTTTAGTTAGACCTATATAAATGTTGCATCTTGTAATACTGATAAATCAGGTTTTAGGTAAAGGTAAAGGTCAACGCTTGCTTGAAAGCCAGTCATGTCTGACTCTGTATAGATCAGTGTTTCCCAATTTTTGTTTTTTGGACTTCAATTCCCAAAAGCTTTAGTCAATTCCCCAAAGCACAGATCAGCCAATGTATTGACTTAGGCTTTTGGGAATTGAAGTCCATCAGTGTTCCATGGAACATAAGTTGGGAAATGCTGTTCTAGAGCAGGGATTCTCAACCCATGACTTGCAGGCCAGATCTGACCTGCTGCACCAAATCATCTGGCCAACGCCCTCTCTCCAGATGCCACTTCCATCACTGCCAGATGTGTTCCCAGCACCTGGGGGGGGGGATTACAGGGGGCCGAGTTGTATTCCCGGTGACTATAGACATGTTTCCGGTGGCTGTGAAGGAGATTCAGGGTGCCACAGATCAGTGATGTAGCGTGGGTTTCAGCCGCCCGGGGCCCAGGACATGGGTTTCCGCTGCCCCGGTCATAAGCCAAATTTGCCATCCCCTGGGCAGGCCCCGGGATGCTGGCGCCTGTCCCCACAGAGGCCTCTATGGCTTCTGGGAATTGAAGTCCAAGAACACCCATATACCCAAGTGAAATTTTGCTACCCCCCAAAAGTGCCACCCGGGCCAGCCCCCCCTCCCCCTGCTATGCCACTGCCACAGATGCGTTTCTGGTGGCTGCAGATGCGTTTCCTGCAGCTGTGGGGGGAGGTTTCTGGTGGTTGTGGCCCCATTCCCTGTGGCTGCAGGGGGTTTCTGCAGTTCCTCCAAGCTGGTAAGCAGAGGAGTGGGGGGGGGGAACAGGGGGCTTTTTTGGGGTGTGGTGGGCTTAGCCCCTCAACTGCCTGAGAGAGCATGACCCCAGCTTAAAAAAGTTGAGAATCCCATCTAGAGATCAGTTCTCATCTTCATTTACAGCCAAAGAGCCAGCAGTGTCTGCGTTTCCATAGTCCTGTGGCAGGCATAACTAGATGTTGGAACACAAAGAATGCTATCACCTTTCCCACCAAAGTGGTACCTGTTAATCTACTTGCAATTTCTTGCTTTCGAAATGTTAGGTTGATAGGAGCTGGGACAGACAATGGGAACTCACTCCGTTGTGCAGCACTCAGGTATAGAACTGCAAACCAGCCAACCTTCGAGTCGTAAAGTTCAGCGTCTTAACTGCTAAGCCACCGAATTCCCTTCAATCAGCTATGTTATTATATGTTTACAATTTATTTATGCAATTATTTGTTACCAGTTATATGCTGCCTTTCACCAGCGTTGGGACCCAAAGAGGTCTACAGAACAATTTAAAATGAGAGAAGATTAGAACACTGTAAATTAGACATTAAAATAAAATTAAATCCAATTATATGATTAAAATTCAATTAAAATTACAATGTCCTTAAATCTGTTGAATACAGTGGTATTAGTCTCACTTAAAATAGTTAAAAGCAGCATATCAGTTCAGATTTTAACTGGAAGCTATTATGTTTTATGTGTTTTTATGCACATATGTTGTGAAGATGATCGTGTGATTTATGGCACTCTTGCCAAAGACCAGAGCAGCTCCATTTTGAAGGAGTTGTATTATTCTTAAGGCGCCATTGTTGTTTTTTGTTCTTACTTATAATTTTATATTTTTTCCTGAATGGCTTATTCTTTACGTTTATTGTTATTCTTTAACTTTTATTTTTTATTGTAATATTTTAAATTTGTTGTACACTGGCCAGAGTGGGAGAATATCCTAGATGGGCAGGATATAAATGCAATAAATAAATACAGTAACACCCCGGGTAACGTTATGACTTGGTTCCATAAGTTGGTTCCATAACATTATCCGATTTTTAGCATTGTCCGATGCATGCTACCCAATCAACTCCCCCCCCCCGGCACGATCTCTGTGACTGCAGTAGGGTCAAGGGAAAGGTGGGTGCCTTTCCCCCGACCCTACTGCAGTCGCTGTGAATGAAGAAGGGGTGAGGGAATCCCCAGCGCACGTGCTCAGGATTCTCTCACTCCTTCATTCACACTGCTTGTAGCTTGGAATGTAGGAAGGTGGGGGGGGGGGGAAGAGGCATAATCTCACACCTCTTTCCCCCCCTTCCTGCACTCCAAGCTAGCACTGTGCTGGGTGGGTGGGGGGAATAATACCCACCCCACCCCACCCAGCACTAGCTTTAAAAGCTTTAAAAGCAAAATGATCCATAGGAAAAGAGACGATGTCTCTTCCTGTGGATCATTTTGCTTTTAAAGCTAGCGCTGGGTGGGGTGGGGAAATACCCACCCCACCCCTCAAGGGCAGTGATGGATCCAGCACAGCGCTAGCTTAGAGTGCAGGAAGGTGGGAGAAAAAGAGGTGCGAGATTGTGCCTCTTCCCCCTCACCTTCCTGCATTCCAAGCTACAAGCACTGTGAATGAAGAAGGAGTGAGGGAATCCTGAGCGTGCGTGCTGGGGATTTCCTCACCCCTTCTTCATTCACAGCGATTGCAGTAGGGTCGGGGGAAAGGCACGCGCCTGTCCCCTGACCCTACTGCAGTCACAGAGATAACTGGGGGGGGGGGGGTAGTTTGGGTAGAAGTTCTACCCAACCCCAACCCCCTCCCCACAGACCATTGCCTCGGATAATGCTAAAGAATCGTTATCTAATGCAAGTTTTTTCCAAAAAACTTGGATCGTTATCCGATTCTAGCGTTATCCGATGCAGTCGTTATCTGGGGTATTACTGTACATACATACATACATACATACATACATACATACATACATACATACATACATACATACATATTTTGTTGCTCTAGTTCAGGGTTTTCCAAACTTTTTATGCCGCAGGCCTGACCATGCCCCCATGGACAACTGAGTGGGCCTGACCCCCCCCCCCCAAAGCAGAAGTGGCCATGTTAATGACAGCCATAAATGCACCCACCTCTGGATTTATGACAGGCACGGGCACGTTTACGTATGCCCGAGTGTGTTTTACGGCTGACGTACACATGTCTGCTTTCACTTCTGGGTATGGCAGCAGTGGCAGCAGCCCACATGAAATGGTGCTGCAGGCTGGGGACAGCCCACAGGCTGTAGGTTGGGAACCCCTGCTCTAGTTGTTGAGAAATAAGGAGGTGTCCAAGCTGGCTGGACAGCTCAGGGATTTAGGTATTTGGCTGCAAAGTCATAGGTTGGGAGTTTGATTCCTCATGTCCACAGGGAAGGGTGATGGCCCCCAAGTGGATTAAATCCCACTTGAATCCATCTTGATGAAGAGCAGTAGCTTCATCCACCCTGGCCTGGGGCTGATGAGGACTTTGTGTGACAAAAGGGTTCAGGACCAGAGGTAACTTACGGAACTGGACCAGAGGTACAGGTGTCATGCTGTGATGTGGAAGGCAAATGGAAGGTCACTGCATTTTATTCCCATGACAGTCTTTATGACTGATCGCCATGATGATTGTCAATATTTGGAATCGGATATGACAGTTGAAGAAGAAGAAGACTTTTCCAAACACTCTTCAAAAGCAGCCTCACATACAGTGTGTTGCAGTGATCCAGACAGGGTGGAACTAAGGAACATATGACTGCGGCCAGATCAGACCTCCTGGTTAAGCTACAGAGAATCTGGGAAATATGGTTAACCACCACCATAACCAACAACAACTTTTCCTCATTCCTGTAAGTTGGACCGACAGATAGGCATGCCTCAGAATCTTCTTTTTTTGCTTGGGATTCCAGAAACACGTGTCTCTTCCTAGTACTGTATTTACCATGTGATCACTGATCCCAAACACGCATCCAACCTTGTATTCCCAGGTAGACAGCGGAAATGCAGCTGTTATTTTTGCTATTTTGGTTCTGTTCTCATCATCTCTATTTTTTAAATCTCCCCTCCCTCTTTCTATCAGTTTTACCCGGTGCCTCAGGCGAGGCCTTAATAATGCAAGTGCTGATCTCTCCGCTCCATTTATGTTCCTAAAAAAGTGAAAACACACAGAGGAAAAATTTCCTCTCCCCTCCAGTCTTTTGGAGGAGTGCATAAATAGATTCCAGAAGCAGTAATAAAAGAGATGTGGGGGCGGCAGAAAGGGGGGGGGGAGAAATGTAAATAGTAGAACAAATGCTGTATGACATGACTGTTTTGATCATAATAGAAGACAGCATTTATAGAGCTCTTTGAATTTTGAAATCAGTACGAAGGTGTCGTTCTGAGGTTTCTCTCTTACTTTTTTTTTTTAAAGAAAAGCAAAACTGATCTAAATGAGATAGAACTCAAAGAACTTGGAAAAGTTACTTTTTCTTGATGTGCAATTCCCCTGATAGCACCTGCACCATGCTGAAGGGGGATTCTAAGATTTTCTCATCCCAAATAATAATGCATTCAAGCTAAGACCTAAAAGTACTAATGAGCAGTTTGCTTTCATTCAATTTCTCAGTTATACCTTTAATTTTTTTTTGTTCTGTGTTGTGACCAACTATTCCTGAAATATAGGCCCCAAATCATCTTGCTTAGCACAGATGTCACTATAGCAGGGGTGGCCAAACTATGGTCTATAGGCTGTATCTTGCCCACACTGCCAAATCATCCAGCCTATGCCACTCTCACTGCTACCAGAAGCAGAAACGCCCTATGCATGTACAAATGTGTTCATGCATGTGCAAAACACTGCCATAAATGCACCTATGGCTGTCATAAACACATTTACAACAGCTGCAGACGCATTTCATGGTTGGAGGAATTACATGAAAGGCCAGCTCACGTGACTGGTCCATGGCTTGAAAAGTTTGGCCACCCGTGCACTACAGTAATCTCACCGAATGAATGGGAATTTAGCAAGCCAACTCCTCCATAAAGTCCATTGATTCAAATAAGCTGAATCTCACTTAGACTTACGTACTTGAGTATAGTAAGACCCATTTGAATCACTGCCACTTAAGGTGGGGCTGGCTTACTAAATCCCCATTGGTTCAACCAGCCTACTCTAGTGTAGTTTACTTATGCTAAGTAGCAGTATAGCTGGCCATGGATTTCTGGTTCATGTTTCATTCCAACGTGCATATCTAGCAAGAAGTCATTATAGGATATGGTCCTCTAATTGAAAAGCTATCAGAGGTTAGTCCAGCATTTCCCAAATTATGTTCTGCAGAACATTGGTAGATTTCAATTCCCAGAAGCCTAAATCAGTACTTTGGCTGATCAGTGCTTGGGGGAATTGACTTAGTCTTCTGGGAACTGAAGTCCAAAACACTGGGTTAGTCCATTGCTGGAAAGTGATTCCTATTTGAATGTCTATAGAATTTGATAAATATAACATAAGAAGGAAAAAGGGAGCCTGGAAGATGCCCATAAATAATTAGCAACTAAACAGATGCACAAGTTATATGAGTTTTATTTTTATTCATATCCTGACATTGTTTTTCAGTTTGTACTCAGAAAACAACTTTAGAGAAGAACTTGATGACTCAAACAAAGATATAATTGGCAATGGAGAGGATATCACCAACATCTGCTATGCTGTATAGTATAATGTTACTGGCTGTCCACTTTAGATTACTTTGTAAAGTCAATAAAGTAAGTAATGAACACAGTGTAATAATAAAAATTGATAAAATCAAGTTCATAGTTATTGTTAACAAGCAAGTTGTTCAAGAAATGAAGTTAAAGATCCAAAACAGAAGGGAGGGTACATTGAAAAGGACATAACTATGCAAAAAAAAAAAAAGTCACAACAGAGGTGGATAGGGATGGGGTTTCCAATTTTTTGGACTACAAATCCCATAATCCCTGTTGTCCACAATGACTTGACCCTTGTGGTTCTCCAACCAAGTACCAACTGGGTTACTCCAGTGCCAACTGGTAGCTTTCTTGTTGAATAGAAATCTAGTTAGAGGTGGGCCTAGCTAAGCTTCAAATCCTTTCTGTTTAGGCCTTTTCTTCTAGTTGAGCTACGCTTAGATGTCTGTAAGATGTGTATATGTCAGGTAGAACCCCCAGGATGGGGAATTGTGGCATTTGTATTTCAGGAAATAAGAAATCTTATTCCAAGTCTTCTCTGATTAGGTTTTGAAACCAAAAGCTAAGATGGAGTGATGGGATCCATAAAAGGTTTCTTGGAGAGGAATATTCTGTGTGTCCTTCTTAATATTTAAATTTCTCAGATTTTTCAGTTTTTTTAATGAACTCGATTATTTAAGGACACTGACGTGAAAGATGAGCCAGCCTCTGTGAATGCTCTCACTTCATTTCCTTGAGCTCCAATCCCAAGGAGAGATGTACCAGTTTTTATGATAAATTTGACCAATGTGAGCAAGCTCAGCATTTGATGTAGCATACAGGGAAGATTTGATAAATGTGTTTGAATGAAACAAAACATGACAGATGGGAGGAAGTGAGGCTGAGCAGGAAAAGGATGCCTCAGGTTGGAGGAAGCACGTTATGTTTCTTTTCCTAAAAATCCATCTCAGTGTTTCACATGCTGTCTTCTAGTCCCAACGCTGATCATAGAACTTCATGTTTTTCTAATATATTATCTGCTTGGATATGAGTATTGTTCCTTATGTACCCAAAAGGACATCAGCCAAGCACAAGAGGGTGTTACTAGATATCTCAGAACACTTGTATGATCTCACACAGAGATACACCCATGAGGGACCTTTGAATGATGGGAAAAGTGCATCTTGATACAATTTGGGCTGAATATACCAAACTCACACAGAACTATTCACAAGGGGTATTTTACTGAATACAAAAGAATTAAAATATACCAAAGGTTCACAATTAAACATACAGCTAATGTGGGGAAATAATCTCAAGGAGTAACTTGTATGGTCGAGAAGGTTCTTAAATTCAGGCTGCTTCGTAAAGGTCTCACACACAAAAAGGAAAGGAAAGAGAGGGTGTACTAGAGAGCCACCAACGTGTGGGGAAAATACTCCAAGAATATAGATTAGGGGTGACAAAGGTTATCTCTCTATAGTCCTGTTGTTAGACTCTCTTTGATATGTGGAGCTAGGGGACTCCAACTGGAGCAGGCATCAAGCAGAGACACATCAGGAAGATTCACCCAGCAACTTTTCCCCACAAAGTAAGCAATCGGCTTTAGGGCAAACTGAGTGGTGGAGAAAATGAAAATGATTGGGGGAAATGTGTGTGTTTGTTAAATACAGCCCCCCCCCCATCTGTGGGTCTGGTGTCCATGATTTCACTTACCTGTGAGCCAAAAAGTCAAAATTTCTGTCGCATTATCAGATTTGGGCACTAGAGGCTACTATATACACTGTTATGTTGAGAAGGAATTGTGTTTTAATGAACACTGTTTCCATTGGAGAATATCATGAATGCACATAAAGGTCAGCAGAGGTGTTTCCATCCACTCCACCCCACCCCAGCCAATCTTGTATGACTCAAGTAAGCGCACTATAATACAGGGTTCACTCCTTTCCAAGGTCTCAGGCATGCACAGAAGATCTTGGATATGCATAAAGGGGGTGACCTGTAATAGAGTGACCGATGAACAAGATCACTAGCTATTGGAATGCTGCTTAATTGATTAGTAACATTGTGGTATGAGGAGGAAAGGAGGATGGAAGGAGAATTAGAGGAGGACATGGCTGAATGGTTGGAATACTAGAAGGAGGAGATTCCATGCTGTAACATTGGTTCACACGTAGAGAATCTGTTGGTGTTAAGAAGAATAAGCATACTGGAAAAAGTGTAGTTGAGTGGTAGCAAACCTATGGCACACATGCCAGAGGTGGCACTCAGAGTCCTCTATGTGGGCACCTGTGCAGTCACCCCAACACAGAGTTTGCCCTGCCAAGCAGCCCAATGGGAGTGTTTCCTTCCTCTCCTGTTGCTGTGTTGGCACTTTGCGATAAATAAGTAGGTTTTAGGTTGCAGTTTTGGGCACTTGGTGTCAAAAAGTTTCACCGTCACTGGTGTAGTCTATATACCTCTGATGCCTTTGGTGGTCACCTACTCTGGCTAATAGTAGGAGCAGATGTGAACCTTCAATATTCTTGAGGGACTGCAAGGGCCTTCTTGCCCCTGCACATCTCACCTAGGGTTGCTAGACCTCAGGGTTTGGTCCACACAGTCAGGATTTGGGGCTCATTTTCCATGCCTCAGAATCTGGATCTGAAATCTCAGCAATTGGGAGATGACCAGCCTAAGCAGAGGCTTCCAAAACTCTGTCCCAAACATCTACTGAGATATGTACACCTGAAGGAGGAGGAGGAGGAGGAGGAGGAGGAAATAGTGTGTTGTCAAGTCAATCCCTTCTTCTGGGGGTGTCGCATGGCTGTGTAGCCACATAGGTTGGCTTCTTCTGGGAGGCAGATTGGTGAATCTAACTTCCAAGCTCTGGTTCCACAGCCAGATATCTAAACCACTGACTATCCATCCAGCTATAGAAACCAAGACATTATGCTGAAGAACACTACAGTACCTTAAGTGATAGATATTGGAAGAGTAATCACTGTAGTCTTCCCAATGAAAGCTGCTCAGTGTGATTCCATTAGTCAATCCCCTCTGAACTGGAAGATAACATTCTGTGCACTTTTTTGAATAAAAAAATTATGTGGACTGCAAACCCTGTGTTCATCCCTCACATCAGCGGTCCAGCCACTCCTATGTAGCAGCAGCAGCACGGCCAATTACAACCTTCTCAGTTTGCCTAGAATGCTCTCTCTTACAAATAAACAGGGGAAGGTTTTCCTGACATTATTTATGCTCATTAACACAAGAGACATTTGGCTTCTTCAGAAACATCATGATTCTCTTTCCTCTAATACATCAAGCCATGGCTTGGGGCTGGTGGCTGACTGGACATTGTCACTTGTTAGTTTCTCCCAATTCCTCTCCAAATAGCAATAGCAATTATACTTATATACCACCCCATAGGGACTGCAGTAGCTCAGTGGTTAAGAAGCTCGCCTTGTTAGCTGGAAGGTTGGCAGGTTGGCAGTTCAAGACCCCGGTACTGCATTACAGAATGAGTGCCCATCTCTGTCCCAGCTCCTGCCAGCCTAGCAGTTTGAAAGCAAGACATTGCAAGTAGATCAATAGGGACTACTTAGGTGGGAAAAGATCTTGGGGACATGATAGAAGCATCATTTGGGCATCCCCTGAGTGGAGTTACTCCAGTAAAAATCCTTTCAACCAAGAAAGCACCTTTGTGTGCTTCTGACATGATTTTAAAAAGCCACCCCATAACGTTTGAGGGTTATGCTACATCATGTGGTCAGTTTCATGTGATTTAAATGCAGAGTGGAAGAGCAATCTTTTAAGTCTTGATGGTGAAAATTTTGGTGGAATCTGCACCCACGACCTTGAGAGCCACACACGTGCCGGCTCTGCATCTTATGTGGTTTGCAGACAAAGAGAAGCAACCAGGTTCTTGGTGAAAAGAACAAAAGCCTCTTTTCTCACGAGGAGTGCTATATATTTACAGTGCAGGCAGGAAACAAAACTAGCTTGACTTCAGCAATATGTACAAAGTTCATAAAGTCCAACACACACAGTCTTTTCTCTCTTGCTAAGTTAGAGCACATCGCTCTCTGCTCTGCTTACCCAAATACCACCAAGTGTGGGCAGCAGACCTCATTGGTTTGCAAACAGTTCCACAGTTGAGAGTAGCTAGAAGAAGCTGTGAAACAATTCTCCTCGTACCTCAGTGGTCTTCGGCTGATCCAACGAGTTTGTCTTAAGTTGAACACCTTCTAGACTCAGGCATAGATCTTGGCAGTTGAATGCACACAGCAGCTAAGGGCAGGCAAAAAAGCAAGGCCAAAAACTCCATTCAGATGTGCCTCTTAATATGCTCAGAGGCTAGCTGAGTAGGGCTGACTCATAGCACCTGGCCATTCTCTGCAAACAGCCTTAAAGGTATAATGGCCATATCCAGCTTGCAACATAGTAGGACAGTGCTGCCCAGGCACTTATACCAACAAGCCTTCCCATTCAACTTCAGCTAGCTCCCTGCTGCCTGATCATATGTGCAAACAATCTTCTGGCCAGTATTGGTCTGGGCACATAGTGAGGAATCTACAAGGGAAGGGGGTCTGATGCTACTGACCTTGTACGTTGTGTCCAGATCTTGTTCACATTTAGGTAAGGTTTGGGAAATTGACAAGATGCTGGGGTGCATGTACAGAGAGATATCTATGATACACATCTTATTGCCCAGATGTCACTATTAGCCACAGAAAGTTACAAACACTATGAAATTAATGCTACAATTGTCAGCTAGAAGGAGAAAAGGGTGTACAGTTGTACCTTGCTTAAAGAACATAATGCGTTCTACAGGATTGCTCTTTAAGTGAGTTTGCTCTTTAAGCAAAACACCGTTGTAAGTGACCAATTCCGGGTGGGATTGTGAACCCCGGTTTATTTGTTAAGTGAGTTTTTGGTTGGTTTTATTTGTTAAGCGAAGCGAACATTCAGAGAAAATTCTGCTCTTTAAGCGAGGCGCTCTTTATGCGAGGTTTGATTGTACAGCAAAATAATTGGCCAGGCAACCTTCCTTCTCAAACATTTGCTGTTTGCTTTTATACATCAGATCTGTGTATGTTGAATGACTGAAAGCTTCCCAGGAACGAAGGGCAAAACCCCAACTGGGTGTAAGCAAGAAAGACATCTTCCCTTTACATGGCTGCTGACTTCTCTTGTGTTGCATCAAGTGGCATTAAGAGGTGTCGCATCACATCAAGCTGTACATCAGTGATCTGATAATGCAAAGAGACATGCCAGATGTAGATAGCAGGAAAGCAATCGGAATTCATTTGCATATCCCGATCAGAGACATTAACTGAGTGGGATTGCTACACAAATCCAGGCCATGCCATTTGGCCCCACAAGGGCATTGCTAGGAGTTGATGAGTAACAGGGTGTTGTTTACTCTAAGTAGCAGGATTATGTCTTCAAGAAATCAAAAGAAAACACTGCACAATGGGGTGCAGCGGCAAAAGAGAAAAATTTCTAGGTTACTAAGAACCAAGGGAGTTTGGAAAGCATAAACCTTAAAAAGATAGAAAAATATAAAATATATTTGTTTGAGATTATTTTCAGATTTTATTTCCTAATCATTTTCTACAGAGCATTTTCATCACTTTTATCCTTCATATTATTGGCCAGAACCCTACTGGTGTTTTCATAAAGTTTGCTTAACTTTCCAAAATGAACTGTAGCTCATTGACATGGTATCAGAGTACATTCTGGTTCCACATTTGGATGCATGCCAGTGCATTGCAAATTAGTCACAATTAGCTGTGGCAAGTTCCGCAAATCTTCCATGAAAACCAGTAGGATACTATTAATTTTCTATTTGTTTCCTACAGAACCTTATGATCACTTATTACTTTCTGATTATTATTTTGAAATATAACTCAAAGAATATTCTGGGATGTGTACTCTATACCAACACCCACTTTGCCCCAACCACATACATATTTCTCTGTCCTGTGTGCACTTTCAGTGTTATTACCACTGTCAGATGGGACGCTAACCCCTACATTGGAAAGTTCAGTTGCTTAGAAAGAGGTGATGTTTTGTTGAATTCATTTTACTTCAGATTCATCACTTTGCACATAACAAAGTGATGGCAGAAGGTGAGGTAGTCCAACCTCTGTTCTCATGTAACTACTGAAACCTACAAAACCATCATGACTTTAACAAATATTGACCCATGTAGTCCTCGTGTTCTCAACTCTAATAGGTAGTAATGGCCTTCCAGTGTGAAACTGGATTCTCTTAAATCTAACTGCTGATCCCTGATATTCTCTGTCATTTCCCATCCCAATACTAACCAGATCTGATGCCACCGACCTTTCAAAATCAGACATAATAAATGTAGGGTAATAATAATAATTTCATGTCAGAAATTATTCTGAGTTGAAAGGATTTTGCTGGAGAAACTCCACTCAGGGAACGCCCAAGTGAGGCTCCTTTCATGTCTCCAAGATCTTTTCCCACCAAAGTGGTTCCTATTTATCTACTTGCAACTTCTTGTTTTCGATCTGCTAGGTTGGCAGGAGCTGGGACAGAGATGGGCACTCAATCTGACATGCAGTACCCACGTCTTGAACTGCTTACTTGTCGGGCTTCCAGCTAATAAGGCGAGTTTCTTAACCACTGAGCCACTGCAGCCCCGTATGTATGGTAATAATGGTTGTTAAAGCCCATCAAATAGTGTGGAACTACAAAAGGCCATATTGGGCTTTTTAAAGCAAGTGAAATCTTCAAGGAGAGGCTTGTCAAGTTCAACCTCCAGTGGGTTTCCTTGATGAGTTTCCATTAATCCACCCACCCACCCATCCGTGTCTTTCCACTCAAAAAAGGCAGAGAATATGGCTTATAATATTAACAGAAGAATAAAAATCAAGTAAAATCAAATATAACTATTAAATTTAAAATTAAATAAAGCCCGATCTACCATTAAAAACATTAGAATCAACTAAACATATTACAATGATACAAAGGAATGAACAGCACCATTAAAAACAAGACTTCAGGACAGGTTAAACATTATATGGCACATCTATCCATCTGCTTATTTATCCATCTATGGTTGAGATGGCATTTGGGGTTCTGATGGCAATTCAGGTCACGAGTCACCATTAACACTCAAGGCATAGTTTGGGTTTTTCATTCTGCTGGTTCAAATTACACTGTGACTCGCAGTGACGTTGCACCTTGGAGAGGACAGCATCTGATCAGATTAACTGCTAGTTTGTCAGAACAGATCATGCTTCTGAGTCACAACTGAAAGCTCATTTTTATTTTTAGCCCTAAATTAATAAAATATGGCAGGTGGATTTGGGGGATTTGAATAACTGATGTGGGAGTTCCAAGAATAAGTAAAGCTCTTCTATGGCAGGGAAGATGTGTTAGATAACATGCCCCAACTATTTATGCAAAACTTTTGAGTTGGCAAAGGCTTTTCCTGTTGATGTCAGTGCTGTGGGCAGCTCCACAGGGACTTCAGCACTGCTTTAGAACACCACTGCTGGCAATGAAACAAACGGGAAAAGCCTTTGCTATTGTGGAGCTCACCAACTGCTTCCAGCTGATAGGAACATGGGAAACTACAATAAACCAGCTTGGGCTATTTGTTTGGCTTGCCCAGTGTTGTCAGTTCTGGTTAACAGCAGTGCTCCTAGGTTTCAGATTCGGGCAACCTTCTTACCTGCTCCCTGGAAATGCATCGCATTGAACTTTATGTACATAAGGAACTTCTTTACCATTCATCAACAATCCCTTCTGTTGGGAGGGAGCCTTTTGGGAGCTAAAGAGTGTGTATAATGCAGAACTATATGTGTATTCTGTGACTCTGCAGAGACACACTGTTTTATGGAAGAAAATAAAATTGTCATCCAGCTCATCCCATCTTTCATTTGTCAACACAGTAACTTCCAACAAACCAGGCACTTCATGGCCACATATGGCAGATGTGGAATTCAAGATTCTGATGTGGGCTTTTTGTTTGCTTCTAATGTCATTTGTAAAAGGGACTGCAGTGGCTTAGTGGTTAAGATGCTGAAATTGATGACTGGAAGGTCAGCAGGTCAGCAGTTTAAAACCTGGGTACTGCACAACAGAGTGAGCTCCCATCTCTGTCTCAGCTCCTACCAACCTAGCAGTTGGAAAGCAAGAAATTACAAGTAGATGAATAGATACCACTTTGGTGGGAAGGTAAACAGTGTTCTGTGGACTCCGGTGTCTAGGCATGCTTGCCACATGTCTACGGAAATGACTGCAGATGTATACTGTGCTGGCTCTTTGGCTATACAGTAATACCTCAGATAACGTTTACCTTGGATAACGCTAAAATCATGTAACGTTAAGTAATCTGGGGAGGAGAATTGGATCGAATAACATTAAGGTCCTATGGGATGGATTGGATAACAAACGCTAAAGCCTGTGCGGTTACAATGTATCTCTATGGAGCTTTAACGTTATCCGATCCATCCCATAGGATTTTAACATGGATCGAATAACACTAAAAATTGGATAACACCAAGACTTGTGGAACCAAGTCTTAGCGTTAACCGAGGTATTACTGTAGATATAGATGAGCACTGAACCCTAGAGTCAGATATGACCGGCTTTCGAGCAAGGGCGACCTTTATCTTTACCTAATGTCATTTCCAATGAACCCAAACTCATAACCCTAGTCCAGGAGCTCAAACCTTAGGTATTTTGCTTTTCTTATCAGATGTTATGTCTCAAAGAGTCAATGGAACAGGTAGGACTTACAGTCTAGAAGGTGAAAATGCCTTCTACAGGATGAGAAGTACAAAGAGTTAAGGACATTTAAAACCACTGAAGTGTGTTTAATTCTATATTGGACTATGGTCAGCAGAATTACCTATGAAAGATAATGTATTGTCTGTAAGCCACCCTGAGTCGCCATGGAGAGTGGGCGGCAATATAAATTTGAACTAATAAATAAATAAATAATAATAAATAAATGTTGTTAAATGCTTGTTCTAACATAGAGAGGCCAACAGGCATGTGGAAACTTTACATATCTTATCAGTTTGCCTTCTCCATTGTGCAAAACAGTATATTCCT